>DXKC01000588.1:0-13577 GCA_031170775.1 Cymbopogon citratus
CAAAAACTAAACAGAATTTGGGTATACTTCTTTAAGCAAAGTTGTTCATCTCAATTTTTGGAGCAATTTTTATTTTTAGAGATTTTCAAGTTGTTATACAAAATTTGGAGTCATTTAAATTTGAAATCCAGGGGCATTTCTATAAATATTCCATGAACAGCTCAAGGTCCACCGCCGGCGTGCCACCTCGCCGTCGCCGGCCTTCTACCACCTTCCTGCCGCTTCCCCTCGCCACCTCACCTCGCTTGGACGGTCGCAACTCCCCGTGGCACCTCTCTACTCGCTTGCGCGGCCTATAAATGGCCGGACCGGCGGCCTACGCCGTTTTTCCCACTCCTCTGCTTCCCGCCGCCGCCATTGCTTCGCCGCTCGCCATTGCCGTCGTTGAGCCGCTTTGTTCCAATTAACCTTGCCACAAGGCTCCGCCACGTCCTTATGGTTCGTTTGAACCCGCTCACGCCTCACCTAGCCCTCCCTAACGCCGGGCGCACGTCGTCTTCTCCATGACCGGTGGAGTGCCGCCGTGAAGATTTTCCATCCACCACTCGGCTCGGTGAGACTCAGCTTGCACTTCTCCCCTCTTTAGCTTTCTCTTTCCATGGCGAGTCTCATGCACACGTTATCTTTCGCAGTCGGGCTCGGAATACGTCGGAACATCAACACCGCCGTCGGTTCACGCCGCCGCCATCACCGCCGCCGCGAAGCTCCCTTTTTTGAGTTCCCTCTAGGCAAACCAACATGAGCATCATGATCTGGGTGGAGTACTGCCCGTGTTTATACATTTATCATGGACAGTGTTGTCTTGTGTTCACCGAAATGCGTGCGCTAGCAAGCTCCGCTCTACCGCACCGCCGCGGGCGGTCCTGTGCTCGCTAGGAGCCTGGTTTCTTTCAATTGATCGTTGTAGAAGGGTCGTCTAAGTGTTATAAACCCGTTGCCATGCTTGTCCTCACCGGAGAATCTCTGGTGAGCTCGCTTGTCACGTCGCCGCGCCGCCGGTCCGCCATGGCCGCCGGTGGATGCGCTGCTGTGCCCGTCTCGACCGTGTTGCTTGTTTAGGAGAAGCGCGGGGCCGAGAGGGAGGAGTAGGAACCAACTCGGGCGCCGAATGGCCTCGCCGCCGGTCGTCGTCCTGGGCCGAGAGCCCGGTCTTTTGGGCCGGCCTATCTGGCCTGATGGGCCAACCAGTCGGGCTTGGCCCGATAGGGCATAGTACCCTTTCTCTTTTTCTGAAATGTTTAAATATTGGATTTCTTTGATAATTCATAAAAAAATAATGAGTGGTTCAAAAATTATAAAATTTTTTGTGTAGCCTTTTCATGAGATATAGTTTACATGAAAATTTTGAAATTTGAATAATTTTTGTAGTAGATAAAATTACCTCTTTTAATTGAAAAATGGATTTTCCATGATTTTTCTAGGATAAAATAATTATTCAAAAATCATGAAATTTGTTTTACCATCATCTTGTGCTATGATGATACTTCACAAAAATTTTGGGATTATTTTAAAAAAGTTAATTTATTTCATAATTTATGCTTAATTAAATAATTAGTTAATTAAGTGATTAGTTGATTAGTTAAGGCTAATGACTTAGGAATTGTGTGACTTTGGATTGTGTGATGTCTATGGGTCTAGAAACATGATGATGATCCATGGCAAGTGTTTGATAATAGATTTCCTAATTAGTTTGCTAATGATAGGATTTGTCTTAGGGTTTGTTGGGTTGCAACTTTATCGTGAAGGAAAGTTGTACTCAAGTTCTTAAATGTTATTTCTCTTTACTACTGCATTATCAAATGTTATCATGGGCATTCCATTGAGCATGCATTATTATTACGTGTAGTGGACGATAACTCGGACGTAAAAGTTGAGCTCCCGACCGAGGAAGTGATTTCCATCGAAGAGGGTCTAGATACCCGTGGTGCCCCAGAAGAAGTCATCCACCCTGCAAACCAAGGCAAGCCCCGGTGCATTTAAACCTTTCCTTGGATTACGAAAGTTTTTACCAATTGATTTATGAAATGCTGCATTAAGTAATAGGGGGATAAAGATTACCTAATTGCTGCATTACCTACCTTGATTATTGAAATGTCATCCTTGATACCTATTTTAACTGTTTTACTTAAAAGGCTTATTATGCTTAGCCATGCTTAATCACATAGATTTCAATGAAAATATTTTATGATGGGATTGGATGAAAGCAATGGATAATTATGACCAGTTGGGACTTATGTCGGGAAAGGAGTCTTGATATACATGACCATCTGTATCAGTATGATAAATCGAGTCCGGACGGGTAACTTGCTTTGGGAATGGAGTCCCTTAGTAGTGTTTCCGTCTGTTGACGACCTAGGACCCGTCCGTTGTTGAACTGTGTGAACCGAGACTTGTAACTGACCACATACTCCGGTAAGCCTGATCACGGCTAATCTATCACAAGAAAGGTTACCCGCACACTCGGAGTGGAGAGATGGCGGGAGTAGCTTGTATCCACACGGCAGAGTGCCGGAATGTGGAGTACTGTGCTCTCGGGTGGGGTGGAGCCGTTCTAGTAATAGATGACTTGTTGGAGAAGGTTGATATATGCAGGTGGGACCTGTATATGTCGTGTGGTTAGGTATCCCCAGCTGGGTATAATCGATTCGGATCTTCGTTGCTCCTCGGTTAAGGAGACTCAATTCTCTGTTCCTCAACGTAGTAATAAGTGAAACTTGATAAGAATTTTGGTAAAGATGGATGATACATATTTGACCTAGAATATGTTTACTTAGAGATTTGGATAATCATTACTAAAATAGTAAAAAAATAAGTAAATGAATTTAGTAAAGCTTTTCTGTAAAGGTTCTTTAATTCTTGTTAAAGCCTTACCTTGATCTCCCATTAAGCCAGCATATCCTTGGAGTCTTTTCTTTTGTCGGATAAGTCTTGCGGAGTATAATTGTGTACTCAGGGTTTGTTAAATCCCTGTTGCAGGAAAAGTTTTTGATGAGGTCTGTTTTGGACCTTGTTGTATGAAGATCGTCTCTGTGGACGACGAGGAATAGATGGATAAACCCTTGGGCAGGGTTGTTTAAAAGTTTGTATAATACCTAATCGCTACTCCACTACTATGGTTTGTAATATTATACTTATGGTTTGTATATTTTGGACAACAGATTTGTAAATTAAGTTAATGTAAGTCTTCCGCACTTTTACTCCGATGTTTATTATAAAACTGTTGTAATACTGCAATGCCTCGAATAATGATTGATCCTGCTCGGAGAATCGTGGATGATTTGGGCGTCGACCCGACAGTCCTCTTAGGTAATTGAACTCGCGCATAGCTGTCGGAGGTCCTTAGGACGATGATGTGTGCGTGTGGGCCATACTACTTAGGAGGTTCTGCCACAGTAGGTGAGCTATAGGTGGGTTGAATATATAGCTTACTAAGCATACCCCGTGCGTTGCTGCAGGAAATACTAATTTGGAATGATTAACTTATTCATGCAAAATTCTTAAGAATAGGTTAACTATTAGAAAGTAACATTAGTGGATAACATGGCACACCTATATGGATAGCTAATAGAACATTAGTGGATGATGATTTGTCTAACTGACGTGGATATCATAATTGTTTGTGCTAGTGAAATCTAGTGAACTTTAATTGAAAGTATTAGTGAGTTGCTTAGGTGGACAACTTGCATGTCGAGAGAAATACTTAGTAGGGTTTATCTTTCTAGAGTATAAGATAAGATTCACTACAATTGACTTGGGTTTCAGTGTCGGCCCCATCACTGTTGCATTTCAGTGAACCGGCTGTGATGACTCTTCAGTGTCTTCTTGGCTTCAAAATCAGAAAATGATTGGAGTTGGCAAAGAACCGGCAATGAAAGTGCATACCACTACCGATTTCAGGCTCAAACCGGCAGTGATTGGATGTCAAACTATCAGTGCCGGTTCAAGGCAAGAGCCGACAACGACATGGGTCTACCACTGTCGGCTCGTGGCTTAACCCGACATGTGTTCTCTCAAACAACACTGCTGGCTCGTGCCACAAATAGGAAGTGTTCTTCTAGATAACATTGCCGGCTTGAAACCCAAGCCAGCACTGTTGGCCAGAATGAACATAGCCAGGTTGACCCGTGATCTGTAGTGGAGTTTGACACTGATATCGGATTGGAAGAACAGACACTGATGCCAACCCCCCATCACTGCTGGTTTGATTGCGATTCAAAATTAAATCCGGCTGTAATTGGAGGTTTTGAACTAACAGTAATCTTCAATTTGTAGTAGTGGCAAAGAATAAATGAGAAGGCTTGTCTCAGTGACATCTTAAACATTGGCCTAATCAAATGTTGTTAGGAGCTGTTCAAGCTGCTCGGTTAACTAAGAATGATGACTAAAAAAATAAAATGAATAGTCTAGGATCGAAACCCAATTGGGATTTTAGTATTTATTTAAAATTTGGTGTCACATAATATTGAGTTGGTATATGCAAGATGATAGATCAAAGGGTGAGGGGCATGACATGATAAACACAATGCGATTAACAAGTCATATATCTGCCTTTATTTATCACTGTTGGGACCAATTTTTGAGAGTATATTTCTTCCTTTTTAGTTTTTTTTCCTTACATAACGATCAAAATTATATGCACATTGATTAGGAAACGCCAATGGTACAACATAACTCACGTAGGTACTAGCTACCTCACTTCATAATTAGTACAAGAATAAAAGTACGTAATCCTGAGCTATATATGCCAAATCAAGAGATGTGCAAGCATATGTGGTGCATATATGTTCATGTCCTTGTGACCATTGCTTGAAGATGTGCAGGCATATAGTGCATATATATATATGCTCATGTCCTTGTGATCAGTTGCTTGAGAAGTGCATGCCTTCAGTCATTTGTTGGTTAAGTTCTTCAGTTTTATATTTCCTATCACCTTCACCTTGACCTGGAAAGAAATTGCATTGTGTAAGAACCATACCGCGGTGTAAGCATGTTTATTCTTGAATGGTAGTCAGTCTTTTTATATATCAAAAAGAAAATGGAATGGTAGTCAATCTAGGAACACGTGTAACAAAACAGCATCATTTTGCAATTACCTTTGTCACTTGATGCTGGGTTTCGGACAATGTACAATCTTTTAGCAGACGCTAGGAATAATCTGCAGAAAATGCACAGCAACATTATTTCAGTTTCCCACTTTCATACTAGTCCTCGCATTATTTCCATGTTATATAGCATGTTCTAAATTTTAAAATTTATGTATAGTGATACATGGAAATAATGTTAAAATGTTAAAATTAATATTTCTAATCAGTTCAACTTCGGAGTCTCGATTTTAAATTTCTCCAGTTAATTTTTTTTGTCATGTTTAATGTACTATTTTTGCAGACAGTCCAAAATGAATTACGGCATAGTGTGTTGTCATTTTGCAGTAACATTAATGCAGTCCAAGAATCCGTTCCAGAATATCTATATATAATAATATTTAATATTAATACTATTATTATTATTATTATATTTGTTGAACCATGATATATATAATTAATAAATATAGTTGGCGGATTGCAAGCAATTGGCTGCAGGTACTTACTCCCATGGAACGTCACCAACCAGCATTCGGTCACCCTCAAAGTCTTCATAAAGGAATATAAACTTGTCAGTACTAGGCAGATGTATTTCTTCCGTGCCTGCACCTGAACAGTCTGCGGCTGCATTTGTAGAATAAAATCCATTTTTGGAATCCAACTTTGAACCAATAAATGACACCACAATAAAATTCTACTAGTAGATATAATAGTTTCTCAAAGCAACCACTACCTCTAACCTTTTTCTTGAAAAAAACAGTACCTTTAACAACTTTTTTTTTTTGAATCAGTACCTCTAGCAAATGGTAATCTTTATTGTTGTTACTCTATCCGTTTTAAATTATAAGCTGCTCTGACATTTTCTGGTACATCGAATTTGCTATATATCTAAACAATAATATTACGTCTATACACATAAGAATTTGAAACCATCTGGTTGGTTGGGCTAGTCTTAACTCAACTGGGCCACTCAGTTTGTGGGCTTAGGCTGATTAGGCTAGTCATACTTTGAGGGGATACCCCTTTGGTTTGGTCGTGAACTATAAATAAACATGGCTCATTTGAAAAGAGAATTATTTGTTTCCTGAAGTATGATAAGAATAAATCGTTTGCTTGCTAATCCTAAAAACATTTTGTTATTGCAGTTCGATTCTTTTGTATATTAAAGGATTAATTAATATGCAAATAAAAAGGTTTAATTTTGCAGGGGTCCTATTTTGCTTGTACTTACGGCAGAAAAAGTTTGTTGTCATGTTGGTGAGCACCCTGGAGAGGGAGTCGTAGCCGGCTTGGGCCCTGAGGTTGATCTTCCTGCCAATCGCGTAGCCCTCCATGTGCACCTTGGCGAACATGTTCGCCGGCGGCGGCCGAAGTGTGGCCACCACCGTGCTGTCCGTGGGCGGCGGCGCCGCCACATTCTTCTCGCCGCCGGCTCCGGCATGCGTCGTTGTCGTCGTCGTGCTTTTGGGCTTTTGGGTCCGTCAGGGGTGGCTCCAGCAGGCTTGGTTACTTGCATGGCGGTGACGATGTTGCGCCGGGAGGTGTGCACCGGCGGCCAGCCGACGGCCGACGGCGATGTGACCACACGGTCATCACTGTTGACATGATCGACAGGGGCAAAGAGTATTGTAAATCGTCAATCGTCTGAAGAGACGTTTAGTAGTTCAAAGATTATGAAGATTAGATTATTAAACCGAAAGAAAAGGGAGAAGGAAGCACATGATGAGGCCATCACATGCATGGCCACAAATAAAGCACAGCTGTTCAATTATTGATGAGAGAGCTACTTTAGTTAGCACACATCCATATAGGGACGGGACGGGGACCCAAAAAGTGGATTTTATGGAAAAGACTGCGCTGCAGCTAGCATAGAGGGGCAGCTATGCCATGGCATGCCTGCTGCGCTCACCATCATTGCTGCCTGCACGGCTGCAACCCCACCATGCACAGTTGACACAGCTGCACACCCCCTTCCCTTCACTATTGCAGCAGCAACCCCGCATGCAGTCCAAAGATCTCCTCGTCGATCTACTACTCCGTCCGATGTACGTACGTCCTGCTCGCTGTCGTCTGTGTCGTCGTCGTCTCCATCGCCATATGGCCTTCCCTCTGCATGCAGCTCTGCTGCTCCATAACGGTCCCAAAAGACCAAGAAAGAGAGCCATCTATTCTCCGCGCTAGCTCTTCAGTTTGCCCCCACACATTCATGCATATTTTCTAGCTATACCATAGCTTACTTATTGACTAGACGACTACCGTTGTGTAGGACGATGACCATAGTCTTTAAACCTACATTAGACCATGTTTAGTTTCTAGAATTTCCTCCTAAATTCCACTATGCAAAAAGAAGATTCTCGTCACATCAAAATACCGGCACATGCATGGAGTACTAAATTTAGATGAAATCAAAAACTAATTACACAGTTTTGTTGTACTTTGCGAGACAAACATTTTGAGCCTAATTAATCGATGTTTGGATAATTATTATCAAATAAAAACAAAAATGCTACGGTGCTGCATAGTGCTGCACAGTGATTCGGTGTGCACCGAATCTGGCATCTAAACAAGGCCTTAGCTTGTTTTCCTGTGTTTTGGCTGCCTCTCTCCATTCCTTCTTGGATGCATTATATATGTATATGCAAAAATACAACGTGTGTTTATGATATCGGCATGCATGCATGCTCTTTTCTATTTGCATGGCCCTTATTAGTGCTTGCTCCTATATTGAGGTTTCTTAATTGTGGAAAGCTACAATCTATCTCTTTCATTCTTTGGTGACATTGAAGCTTCATCAAAGAGTAAGAATCCATTGTTTCTTACTGGATGTATGGGAGAACCGATGACTTCGAAAATGTGTAAAAGTTAATTAGTTGTTGAGAGTGTTTATTGGTGTGAGACACGACAGTGGGTAAAATCAAAACAATATATACATCCTAATATATAACGAATTTAAGTTTATCTTTAATTGAAATACCATAGGCTTGACCAAAACAGAAAAAGGAAAAAAACAATAGCAACATTTACAATACCAAATTTGGTCAAACGTGCAAACCCCTCCAGTTTTCCTCAAAAAAAAAATGGTCAAACTTAGGATACATAGTGTGTATGACTCACACAACAAACTCAAGTACCTTGTATTTTAGAACAGAGGGAGTATTTCCTATCTGTCCTTGTCCAAAGAGAAGTCAAAGAAGGAAATATAATTTGAGATGGGTGGAAACCCCATATATGTGTATCTAACTAGAATACTTGATACTATGTATGCACACTTCTTTCCAAAAAAAAAGTTATATGCATCAACTCTAATGTTATGTATCCCATCCATCCAAACACAGAATTTCTGGTTTATATAAAAGAAAAGAATATTAACATCTATTACATCAAATAAGTAAGCAATGAAAATACATTCTAGATATATAGATCCAATGATGCTCGTTTGCCATCGGAAATATCTAATATTTTTTCAATGAACTTGGTCAAACTAGGAATTATATAGATCAGAAATACTAGTAGCTGGATTCTTATATGTATATTTAGAAACTTTTACGTAATTCTTGATCTTGAGCTCTTGGATAACAATCTGTTTGCAATATATCATTTATATTGTAGTTCAAAGCACATGACGACTAGCTTGTGCAGAATATACTAATCATCTATGAGTGGTTCAAAATGTAAATGATTGCAATCATTTGTACGTAGATCACTTTGATCCTCCTTTTTCCTCTACACTGCATACATTCTTTGCGTCATGATTGCAAATCTATAGACTATGGCCCTTGGTATCCTCATATGCATGTCTCTATATATAAGCCCATGTGGAATCAGTTTACTTGATAAAATGTGAATAGACTGGAGGAACATCTTAAATTTTCATTAGTACAAGAAGTGCCCAAATATATTAGAAACTGCAAACCCTCCTCTAACTATGCTAGAGGCAGTTCCAAAATCAAATCCATCATGCATGAAAAATGAAAATGAAAGGAAGTCTCATGTTTAGAATACTACAAGACCTAGCTAACCAACAAAACTTATCCATATATGAACTTCAAGCTCAAATTAGCGTGGACCATAAACATATGCACTGGTTTAATTTACCGTGTAGAAACTGATGAACGTAGCCATGCAGAAATACTTCACACTGGGTTTCAGCGTAGCTAGCTCACCTTGACATGTAAGTTGTAAGAGGCATCCGGTCTTGCTCGGCAGCAGCCTTCTGCTGCCGTGCGGCGAGGCTCCATGGATGCATGAAGCCGGTCGGGATCGGCATGAACGCCGCTGCCCAGCCACCTCCTCCTGATGGTCCCAAATCAGTAATCACATTTGCAGCTATCGTGGCGGCGGTAGTGATGCAACGAACGTCGTCCTTGTCGTCACGGCTGCTGCCCTGTCGACCATCATAGCTCTCCTGTTTGTATCTGCCACAGCTGGATGCGTCACAGCCGCCGCCGCCGCCATGAGACAAGGAGATACCGAGACTGAGGTCCAGATGTCCATGGAAGCAAGTGTTGTTGGAGCTTTCTTCCTTGCCCCTGATGGCTGCTGTTGATGTTGCGGTTTCAGTGATGGTTGTATTAGCTGATCTCTCCTGCCTTCCAAGAGGCGGTGTCTCAAATGATACTAGATTCAGCATAATAAGGAGTATGGATCGAGATGAGCTAGGTAGCTTGGACTGGGAGTGGAAGTGGAACAGAGCTAGCAAGGAGGAGTGAGGGTGTGTGCTGCACAGGGAGCTGAGAGAGAGATCAGTGTGGTGGTGAGGGTTGAGAGGAGGGGTTTATGGTTGGAGAATAAGTATGTCGGCAGAATATAAGATGGTGCAGGACTACAGTGGCTGATGGTGGATGGATATATAACTTGTGCAGGTATCACAAAGATATATACAGTGTAGATCCATGGGGTGAATGAGATGGAGAATGGAGGAGCAATGATTCCAAACAAGATTCTGTAAAAAGATGGAAATATGATGTGCAAGAGAGCCACATGTGTGCCCGTTCTAGCTAGGTTACTAGTTCCATCATGGTGTTCTCTGTACCCAGACACATAATTCTTTTTTTATCTGTTTCATACACTGCAGAAACTGTTGTTTCGTTCTAATATATGGTGGGTATTACATTTTTTCTGAAAGTAAAAATACTAAAGACTACCAGACATTTTGGCTCCTAGCTCCTGCTGTTGGATATAGTCATTCTGGCAGATAGATAACTGCGAGATGGTTAAGAATCAGGGACCATTTCCTGTATTTGGCTTTCCCACTTGCTACTATTGTTTTTATTGATTGACAAAGCACAATCGGAAATTACCACCCATGTTCCAAACTACAGGCCGTTTTGAATTTTTTAGGTATATAGATTTTGCAATGTACCTAAATATATGATACGCCTAGAGACATAATAAAAGTTATGTATTTAGAACTGATAAAATGATCTATAAATTGGAATGGAATAGCAAACACGAAATCAAAAATTTGTGCCCATAGAGAAGTGTCCTACATTCTGACTTAAAAACTACTCCCCCCGTTACAAATTTTAAGTCATTCTAATAAGAATCTTGAAAAATGAAATAAATTCAAGTTTGACCAAATTTATAGAGACAACTATAAAGATTTATGACATCAAATTGATATTTCATGAAAATATAATTAATAAAAATTCAAAGTTTTAAATCGCGCACTAAATTATTTCGCGGCGAGGCTTCCTGGGCGCTATGCGCCGCTATTGCACCGCTATGGCGCCGCTATAGGGGCAGCTATTCGATGCAGCGCCACATAGCTTACCACGCTATAGCGCGCTATTTTATTACACTCGGGAAAAAACAGCTAAACAGTTCAAAATTCATATAAGTTCATAAGTTGTTAAATGATAACTTGATAAGTCATAATATGATGATAATAATAACTCCAACCATAAGTTCATAAGTTATTTATAATAGCTCGCCATTATAAACAACAATAGCGCCGATAGCGTAAATAGCGTAAAAAAGAGCAATAGTTTCGAGGCATATTCTTTTTCCCGCTATAGCGCTGCTATAGCGTGAAAATAGCGCGCTTTTTAAATCGTAGAAAAAAAATCTAATGGTACTTTGTTTACATCCCAAATACTATTATCTTATCATATAAATTTGGTTAAATTTGAGATGCTTTGACTTTTTAAAATTTTTGAAATGACTTACAATTTGGGATGGAGGGAGTAGAAAGTATGAACTTGCCTAGAAGTATTAAGTTTTTGGCGGGAATGAAAATGAGATCCTGCTACGTACGTTCGAAATAAATACGCTGGGCAAAAAACAACACAGATGTGCGCTTGCACTGTATATGAGCAACCAGACGCGCGCAAGGCCCTTTTGCATTGCATCTGTGTCGATCTGCTTTTCTTGCTGGGTCATGGATGTGCCTGGCTGTGTCATCGTACGTGGTGGGGATGTGACCATCATCTCCTCCACCACGGTGCAGTACTGCTTGTTGTTTGTGTCCATTAACTTTAATTATTGCTTGGGAACCCTACTTTGTACCGAGAATTTCCAAAAGGGAAACCTACATTAGCCACCACTTCAAATGCTTATATATCCATATATGCTAATTACAACAGATTACCATCATCAAGTCCCAAGCGCGATGACGATATCCTATTTTTCATATATACATATGAAGAAGAATTATCAAAACTTCTTTTAATTAAACTTAATTACTTAGTAGTCTCTAAACCAATGCATGCTCTTGTACGGCCAGGCTAGTGTAATCCCAAGAAATCCATGAATAATTAAGTAGGATGCCCACAACCAAATTATGTATTTTGCATCCTTTGTCTTCCATTGTGTTTCATAATTTATTCTAAGTATATGTAGATACTGTCTTATCTTTGTCTAGTTGTGATATAATTTATTCCGCAATTATTTTATATAATTTTGCATCACATGCAAATTTAGTAGTTAGTTTATATTATTCATTTTATAATGGCATGGGTGAGTAATTAAAGATACAAATTTGGAGATTCTTTAGTTTAATAATATCGACAGTGGAGGCTAATTTATATACAAACTTTTAGTATTTTACTATTTATTACAATGGCCAAAAATTTAGATGAAGTTTAGGAGTTACTTTAGATAATATTTTGCAATACAAGGTGAGTATTTAGATATAGGTTGAGAAATGGGTTAATTGAGACTATTTTTGTGACGGCTATTATTTTTCTATATAAGTGCACTGAATTGAAGCAAACTGAGCATAGCTCAGCTAGTTTTTGGGTCCTTGTGGTGAAACATATACACCCTTCAAGTTGTCTCCAACTTGATATGGGTGTTTTGGTTTTCCTGGATTCATTGTAGAATTTAAAGACGCTATTTAGTGATAGGAGATGAAAAAAAGTGTACTTTTTTTTGCGATCAAAGAAAAAGTGTACTAAATTGACGGCTAGATATCTCTGGCATTTATAGAAAGAATTTATATTTGCTTTTTCTTTGTAGCACGTATTGTGCGGATTATTATAGAGGCTCTCGAAAAAAGTCTCTAGCTAATTAGATTCATCTTTTTTCCGAGGCTCCAATGTCTCATTGTAATAGAACTTCATCACATTCTATTCTTAATCAATGCATGCATCTTTACGTTGCTTGTAATGCTCACGCGTGCGGTATATATGGATGTGTTGATTGATCTGATTCTGATCTTTTAAAAGTTTCGTTCTATGTTCCTGGAGATTGATTTTTTTTTTTTGACAACATCCTGGAGATCGACTTGTCCTTTTTTTTTTTTGACAAGGGATCGACTTGTCCTTTTGTGATCCTTGTTCTAGATACGGTGCTGCGATTTTCGCATTTGCACGTGTTTGTGATGAGTGTGAACGTAGCTATGCAGAGATCGATAAATGCAGTGGGCACTTGTTTATTCTTGCTGATATGATATGAGAATAATAAGAAGATATGGTCGGCACCCAGAGCATATCAATCTTCACAAACATGTATTTCTGCTATATAGATCAACCTCGATATAGTATAGCTTATATATCATCTAGTATTCTGCTTTATATACTACTAAATCCTTTTAAATTATATTTCGTTTGATTTTTTTACCACAAGTTTTACCACTCGTCTTATTTTTTATTTTTTTTTGCAAAATATCACTTCTTTTGTCATGGTTTTTATATTCTTCAAGAATACTTAAATTTGTCCAAGTTTGCATAAATTTTTTAAATAAAACAAGTAGTCAAATTTGGTGTTAGAAAAGTCAAACAAACTATAATTTTAAACAAAGGCAGTACTATTTGTATGGTATCGATCACTTAATTACTACAATTGCTTATCATCCTGATAATAGAGTTCAATTAGTAAAACATAAATGTTGACCTCGTGAGCTTTGTAGCTAGTTTCTAATAGATTTCTTTTAAATTGAATTAGTCCAGATCGTTAACCATAAAGTAAATTTATACAATATATATATTTTTTCATATTATAGAATGATTAATTATTTTTCTATTAAACTTAGATAATTTTAGAATAATTTAACTT
>DXKC01000589.1:0-20372 GCA_031170775.1 Cymbopogon citratus
AGTAGCATATATATACTTTTCAATTTTGCATCTCTAATGCTTCTTCTAGCTGGATGGAAACCAGTAGCATATATATACTACTTTTTTTTTTAAAAAAAAAAACAAACCAGTAGCATATATATAATACTGCTATGAATCCTGGTTTGAGAATACAATTGGTTATAAGTAACTGCACCTCATACATTTGCATTTGTTTTTCAGAAAACTAGAATCATCTCTGCCTAAAAGTTATATCCATAGAGAAATTTGACAAGTTAGGTCCCAGTCAGTTGTAGCCAATTTACGGCTGCATTTTTTCCCTACCCACCTTTCATTTGCTAAATCACTGTGCTCTCTCTTTGCTTCAGTGATCATGATCATCCCTGAATAAGAACTCCATAGTTGTCAGAACTCAGAAAATTGCTAGTTTCTCATGGCCAAGCTAATAAGCTACGGCTAGGAGCAGATCAAAGGCGTGTACGGCTTCCAACAGATCCGGTCGAGAACGACGACGAACGCCATGATCATGGCACAATCCACACCGGGCTGGACGACGAGGCTGAACACGTCGTCAGCAAGCGTCAATGAATTCGACTTCTTCCTCATTATCCTGGCCACCTCCTCGCCGTTGCCGTTGCGGATCTTGCAGCTTCTCCTCCTGAAGCAGCCTTCGACCCAGAAGCTGGTGCTGCATGATGATCCTGTCGACATGGACACTTCTGCTTCATAGCCTTTCTGTAGAACCGAGCATTTCCTCATCGAGAAGAGTCTGTGTGGTCTTGTCCTCTTGCTTTCTTGGCCTTCTTCTGATGCGCTGTAGCAGTTCCATTGGTCGTGCATGCTGAAAATCTGTTGCCAGAAAAAAAAAAGCTTTGTTAGCCTTTCCTCCTCCCACATTAGCTAGTTGTAATGAATCCGGTTCAAAGACCAATGCTTGCTCATCTGTTTAACTCTGGATGGTTTTTTTTTTTCACGACCGGGCCTTCACCCGTTTTTCATTAAGAGGAATAAAAGAAAAACAACAAGAGGGCTTCAAACCATTGATGCTAGCAAGTTGCACAGATCTGTTTAACTCTGGATGTAGATCTACACAGTGAATTTGGCTTTAATTTGAACTTCAAACAAAGTAACCATTCAAGTTTAATTTGACAGGATATATTTTTTTGGATTACTAAGGAATCAAAACATTCAGTAAAGAATACATTTGACAGGATACATACAGGGAAAACTAGAGCTTTGTCTGTTGTGTAATTTATTTTTTCTGGAAAAAAGACATTTGTTTGTTTGGTACATCTCATTATTATTGGGTGCATTTTTCTTAATGGAGTGAACTGACTGGATTTGCTGTAACGAATTGTCGTATTCAGTTGGTCTGAATCTCCTGATGGAGCTACCAAATGTTTGAACTTTGAAGTACTGGCACTAGGACAAATTAGACTATAACAACCAGTATGAACAGTACAGTACGATGAATGAATCCACTCTCGCAGAATAGCCAGGAATGCTGCAGAGCAACGAAGCACCATTTCCCGATCTGACAAGGACCCCATTTCGTTGCGAGGATACCGGACGACAAACATCCGATCGATCGAACACCATGATCATCGATCTGGGCTGTATCGATCGATCGATCGTGTAGGTTTCTTCAAAAAATGAAATTTTGGAGACTGATGGGTGGACGGATCATCACGAGTCACGACACGGACGGACGTACCCGCGGCCTGAGGGCGAGGAGCGGCGCGCCTTGGCCGTCCATGAGGAGGAGCTCGCCGGCGAACACCTTGCGGCGGCGCGAGTAGTTGTCGACGCGGAAGGCGAGCGCGCCGGCGGCGTCGTAGACGGAGAAGCCGTCGGTGCCGTGGAACCCCATGCTGGACCGCTTCCACACCGTGTGGTGCATCGCCGCCGCTGGCGCCGGCGCGCGGCCGGCGGTGGCGTCTGCGCCGCCGTCTCCTCCTTCGCGGATGATGGCGCTGCTGGGAGCAAGAAGAGGAACAAGCGGCGGCGGCAGGAGCAGTGGCCGCGTCGTCGTCGTCGTCTCCGATGCCGACGACGGGTGGATCCGGCTCGCCAACGACATCGCCGCCATGATGCTACCGCTGGTGGTGGTGCTGGATCGGTCTGCAGGGAAGGCCGCCGCCGCCGCTGTCATCGGAAGCGTCAGTGGCTGGCGTGGCGCGTCGATCTCCTCGTTTTTATACTCGCGAAGTTGTGAACTCGTGACCGGGTCATGTACGCATCACGGCTATTGTGTAGTGCTGTACAGTACGTGCAGTACGACGTGCTAGTTGCAATTGCGATGGAATTTTTTGGGTGGTTTCATTGGTGGGTTGTGACGGTGCGAGTGTGTAGCTGCGTGGCATGGCACCTTTATGCTTGTGTCTTGTGTTGACTCTTGTTTGCATTGGGTGCAGGATCAAAGATTCCCATGCCGCCCTATATATTATACTATCCCCTATCTGGAGTGCTATATATTATCATGATCAAGGAAGCTTCTAAGGATGGAAAGATGGTATTTTTGTTTAGGGGAGTGATATTAGACATATCATTTAGAAGTTCTGTCAAAATCTTCTGATCTAATAATATTAGAGATACTCTTGTGATCTCTATCTGATTGTGATAAACTTACCAACTACTTTATACGGTTTTTCCATTTATACCAATGGTTTTTCTTCTTATATATATTGTATTTGTTCGATGCATTTTGTTAAAACATTGTCTTAATTAAGCCTGATTTATTTCAGAAGGTAGGCTGCTAAATTCCTTAGCCAACAACTTAAAACACTGCTAAAAAATTAATCTAAAAAACTAAGGAGGTCATAACCATCATTGGTATACACAGTACTAAACCCCTCCTAATTATAATTTAGAAGCATAAAAAATTATAATTTATGTTTATTCACACCTTTTATAATAACATATGTTGCTAATTTCTATGTAGTTTGAGGATATTTTGTTCTGTCTTGTAAAAATGGCCATATATTCGGTTGTCTTGTGAGAATTTATTTGTTTTCTAACATGTCAAGTGATAACACCAAAAGCCTCCATTAGGACATCCAGTTAGTAATAGTTTTTTTTGGTGATCGGACCATTCACCCGTCTCATAAAGTTAAGTCAGGTTTTCATTGGCATTGTTGGATTCCTTAGCACTATTTTTTCAAATTGGAACCTCAAAAACCATTTGTTATATATATCAACAACCTAGGGGAGCAGGTATTTATGTCCTATATATTCTATAGATATACTAAAATAAAATGTAGGAACGAGAATTGTGTGACAGCTTACTTCACATCACACGGCCTTAAAACATTACCAATTAATACCAATATAAGGGATGGACATGAAGCATCTATTTATGTCCCATATATATACAGCACTCGAATACCATGTTGTAGATATATGCCTCCATTGTTGCATGCCCAACAAGCTAAGTCGTTAACTGGAGACGTGTTAACATGTCATTATGCTCCCCAAGCACGCTCTGCACTAATCTGCCAATTTAGAGATAGGTAGAGCCATGACTACAGTCTACAGCAATCAGCTAATCACTTGGATTTATAATTACCCGTGCAATCGTTAAAGCCCAAGATAACGCGCGTGATATTGATAGAATTTTTGCTGGCGGTGGTTCCTTTAATTTAGTTGGGTGGGTGAAGTGCATCATGCAGCTCTATCCTGGGATGTCAAGTCACCTTCATGAGTGCCGGCGTGATGCATTCCTTCCAGCTTCTCGTAGCCTTCTACTACTGCTAGTTGCCAACTTGCCATCGAAACATCAGTCAGAAACAGGAGGCTTTAGTTTAATGATCAAGTAACATGAATGGTCAGTCGTCATCGAGGCCACCAAGACTTGACACTCCGTTAACTCCTCTTGCATTGCTTGCTTGTTTGCTCTTGAAAAAGCACGTCCTGACAGAGAACAATTTGGATATATACAAGCATTTTTCTGATTCTGCATTTCATTGTCTGATTTGATCCGTCGACTAAATACCCACCACAATTCACACACTATATATGCATGGTGGTTTAGTCAAGAGAACAACTCCTTTTCTGACAACTACATTTCAACCGGTCTATATATGCTACTGCTTGTTGTCAAAAATATATATATATAAATATGCTACTGCTAATTATTTACTATGTCTAGTCTAGCCATGCACATATGACACATTCCATCAGCAACTTGCTGATTTGAAACTCTTAATTTTATTGAAAGATAATTAATAGTTTTAATGTCTAGGCTGCACTCTTAATTATAATGAATTAATGTTGGTATACATGTTCGTTTACACCTGAACCACATCGCTCAAGATGGGCAGAGCTTTAAGTGAGATCTAGGAGAAGCCGATATTGGTAACTTCCGGATGATATTAACATTTATGCCTATAAATTTTTGTCTACTCCAAACAAATTTCAGAAACCAGGAAGGACATGGCAACCTTTGGTTTGGATTGACCTATGGTGTTTAAGATATTGAATTTTCTCTACCAAAGAATTATGCATGTAGTAGTAATTTTATAGTAATAGATAGTGCTTATAATAATATCAATATAGGTATTGAGATAATATTTAACAAAAATCAATAAAATTTTCTAAAGTGCAAACTTACATAATAATAATAATTATAACCTCAATAATAATAATAATTATTATCTTTATGGTATTGCTATAAAATTTTAAATGATTTGCTAATGTCATAATTATATAAATCATTAAAGGAACATTTTTATTGTTTTTTGGATCCTAGAAAAAGAGTATTCATGTCCCATGCATGTATTGATATATACTTCATTTACAAGAATGCATAACATGTACTCCCTCCGTCCCTAAAAGAGTGTCGCTATGAGATGCGTGCCACAAGTTTGACTCAATTTGTACAAAATACATGTAACATTTGTATCTTCAAATAAATTTGTTAAAAAACTAGATTCAAAAATCTTTCCAATGATACTAATTATGATACTAATTGGTGATACTTATTATTTATAAAAATTACCGGCAATTGTATCTTAGGAAGCAAAGCGACACTTAGACAGAGGGAGTATGTTTATTTTATCTTTTATATGTTAGTACTTTAGTAGTGATAAAAGCAGATAATTTAGAAACATATATAGACACAGTTTTGGTTATTCAAAACTTTTTCATAATAACATATGTTGCTACTTTATATATAGTGATTTTATGGTTATTTTATTTTATTTTTTTTATAATGGCAGGAGTGCTAATTTAGATGCAACTTTAAGGGGTTATTTAGATTGTCTATCTTAATAATGGCACATGTACAAAAGAGACTACACAGTTGTGTTGTGATGCATGTCTTTAGCTAGGTTTGTTCCACCTATATATGGCGTATGTAACAAGGTATTACCGCAACTATATATCGCAATTAATTGGAGCAAATAGCCAAAACGAGTGTGAAGATGCCTTCTGGCATGCAGGAAGAGACATGGACTCGTGAATAGTATTATCAAGTAGGAAAAGAATCATCTCGAGAATATCTTTTGCCCAAATGCATGCATGTACTACCAAGCACACTGTGTTTAGCACTAACTACATACTCTATTGGTCTCTAGACTCTAGTTAGCCAGCCAATGCCCAACAAGAAACCAACAAAGTTTGTTGCGTCTCAAACTACAAGACTAATCACGCTCTGCTGGAGTCCGATCAGGACGGCACAAAATCCAGCCCACTTTGCTTCCCATTGATGACAAGGTTTAGGTTGGAGATGTTATTGAAATTTTCGTTTGTTACTTCTTCTGGTTCACAATAATGCTTGTCCAGTCCATGTACTGATGTACATAGGTGAAATGACATTTAACATCTTGTCTAGTTTCGCAAGTGCTCATAGAGACAGGGAATGTGCATTATATAGAGGGACGGGGCGATTGTGTGTGCATGTATATACGAGTGTCTGTAGTACATCTATATCGTGATTGAAAGAAAACTCTTAATTTGCATACCCATCAAATAGATAATCTCACAATATATAAAATATGCATTTCTAACAATGGCGACAATGATCCAATTTTTTTCAGGAAAAAAAAAAGTTATTGATCTTATCTTACATCCTTGCATTGTGTAGATATATGCAGATCGACCGAAAAAACATGACCAATAGAGGTACTCCCTCCGTCCCAAAAAAGATGACGCTATGGGAAGCGTGCAAGTCAAACTTTCTCAACTTTGATTAGGTTTACGTGCAACATTTATATCTCTAAATAAATTTATTAAAAAACTAGATTTAAAGATCTTTCCAATGATACTAATTACTTAGTATAAATATTTATATCTTTTAATATATAATTGTCGGCAGTTTGAAAATGTTGACTTCTCGAAAAGCGAGAATGACATCTTATTTTGGAACGGAGGGAGCAGTAGCAAATAACATCAGTGACTTGTGAACACGCTTTTATGCTGATACGTCTAACCCCATCATTGTCTAGATCATGCATGATGTCCATTGTTTAGTATGGTAAGTATCCTAGCCTAATGGTGGGTTTGGTGCTATGAATTAAGGACAAAAGGAGGACACATGAAGGGAACGTGATAATCTGCAAGTTGCAAATTTGATTAGTTGGTTGATCATCTGTCACACAACATCAAACTTTGAGTGTTATGTGCAGTGACATCTATTGTATTGTAGCTACGAAAACTAGCTATATATAGCTTCGTTATTGGGTTTGCTGGTAGCAAATGAGAGATCAGCACCTCTCAGACCAGTCCGTACACCACATGAGCACAAAACAATAAATAAACACAACTAAAAAGAGAAAAAGGAAGAGAAAATGTACATGTTTGAGATGATTTTATACTGATCATGTGCATCCCTAGCTGTGGCTTTTGCGGCGTGATGGACGACAAGCTAATTAAGGCTCACTTTCTCTTGTGCTGTGTGACGCACTTCTTGTCCTTCGTTTATATCCAAATTGAAGAGATCGATCGTATGCAAACTTAGCTTTGTGGATGCACGCACTTATCCATGCATGTCGAAACCAAACATTCCTTTATTTGCGGTTTCTCGGCGAGTCATGCATGACGATTATGCCAAAGATGTGATAACTTTTTCATTTCTCGAATACTCAAAAGATTTGTATAATTTTTTTTAAGAGGAGACAACATTTGAAAACAGTGCAACTCATTCAAACCTCGTAATTAGATATTGAAATAATTTGAACTTGTCCTGTCACAAAAGTTGGTATTCAAATTCCTTCTAACTTTATTCAGTACATACCAAAAAAAATCACAAATTTAGGAGGACATCAGCCCGAAAATTTGTGTGTTTTTGCTCACGTGGGCCGAGCTGTGGCGTCCGTGGTCTGTGGGCTTGTGAGAGAGAATGTTCTGTTACGGGCCGCGTGCCGAAACTGGGTCAGCATGGTGGGCCAACTAGCTCTGTAGCTGTTCTTCAAAAAAAGCAGACAAACCAGGCTGGGTGCTTCAGCTTTCAATTATTGGGCTCCAAAACTGGGCTGCAAAGCTTTCGCTTATTGGGCTTCAAAGCTGGCTGTGTCACAAAGCCTGAAATCCAGTGAATCTTTTTTTGGCAGAGACAGTCGACAGAGTAGTAGGTTAGTACCTTCATCTATAACCTCCTCACGTGCGTTTCAGATCTTCTACCACTACTACAGGCACCCTATTCAATTGGAGTAGGTTTTGCGTTGTTTAACTAGCTAGCAGTGCAAGCTTATATATAGGAGTATTACGAGACCAAACTCGTGCATCTACGTCGTTGTTTAGTCACAACTCAGAAGAACTTGACAGATAGATGCCGCCACTCGATCGCGTCAGAAATCGATAAGCTTTGGCAGTAAAATCAGCTAAGCGTAGCCGACGAGAAGCTGTGGCAATGGTTTTTTTTTTCCCTTCTTTTTTTGGTTTCCTTTTTGTTTCTTTCAGATGATGTTATTGATTATTCTTATAATATTAGAACTGAATTTTGAGTGGAATTTTTGGTACTCCTTCACGTTGGAATATAAGTGAATTGTCCACCTTTTTCCATCAGCTTAAGCTTTTGGGTTGGACTGGTTGGTGCATGCAACTCAATATGGTATCAGAGCTAGAGGTCTCGAATTCGAATCCTGGTTAGCGTAATTAAAATAAATTAATTGTTGCTCGCTCCTATTCCACGTCTGAGCCTTGCCCGTCGCTGAGATCTCTCGCCGGAGCCTCAACGTGAGGGGAGTGTTGGAATATAAGTGAATTGCCCACCTTTTTCCATCAGCTTAAGCTTTTGGGTTGGACTGGTTGGTGCATGCAACTCAATACTTCACACAACAAGTTTGTAATAATTGGTCTCATTCATTCTCTTGTTCAGAAAAGATGAAGCCGGATTTTGTTTCATTATCTAAAAAAGACAGACAAAAGTAGTAATATGTGTGTCCTAGATCCATTTTTATCTTTTGCTGTGTATTTATGCATTGGCAAATGGCAATCTGTCGCTTATATAAACTTAGACTTAGATATATATACACTGATGCAAGCAAAGCTGAAATCAAATCAACGTATACTTGAGTAACACTGAGTAACCACCAATTCATGCACAATTATTGGTAAATATATATACTACGAATACATATTGGCATCTATTATTGCCGTCATCAGTTGACAGTTTTTCTTGTAAATCAATAAATAAAAAGGGATGCATGTACTGTGATGTATGTATACGACAGCAAGTTAGGCTGCCGACCCTGACAGTACTCTTGTTGTGTTGCAGGAGTCAAGCTAGGCAACCACTCAGCACAACAACTAGCCGCCCACTCTGAAAACTAGACCAATTGCAACGGCCTCTGAAATCACCAGTCGTCGTCAGGGTCAGACCAACACTACAGCAAAAATCGCAATCTCTCCGAATAAGCCAAAACTTTTATACCGGCCATGAACCA
Organism: Cymbopogon citratus; assembly: GCA_031170775.1. Lineage (NCBI taxonomy): Eukaryota > Viridiplantae > Streptophyta > Magnoliopsida > Poales > Poaceae > Cymbopogon > Cymbopogon citratus. The sequence goes on from DXKC01000589.1 coordinate 8,862, forward strand.
GCATATATATTTATTTATTCTATTTCTTATGATCACATATATATATTATTTATATTCATTGAATGCAGGGAATTAAGTTGATAATAATCTATCAATCCATCATGCTAATATGTAACCTGACAAATTAATCACATCAGTATTTGCATCGATCCATCCATCCATCCTCCCTTTTGTGTCAGTCAGAGCCTCAGAGGTAAGACGACGACGAGCCAAGAGCTTTAGCTGCAGGAAGAGCGAGTTGAGGGAAGAACGAAGAAACGCATGGATGGATGAGCCATGGCCATGGGTCAGGAAGCTAGGATGATCGATCAGGACGCCGGCTGGGAGCAGTTGTTGGCGGCGCCGCAGCCGCAGGTTTGCGGAGTGAAGGCGCAGGTGCCGAAGGGCTTGCCGGGGAGGTTGCAGTTGATGCCGTAGCAGCAGCTCGTGTCCACGCAGCTGCTCGCGTTGGACGCCGCGCAGCACCGGCACCCCTTGCACACCTGGAACGGCTCGTATGGCGCCGACGCCGCCGACGCCTCTGGCATCGCCGCCGGTGATATGGACATGGACCGGTACACCACTCTCCGCACCGGCACGTACGACTCCTCACCGCTGCTGCTGCTGGCTCCTCCTGCTTATTGCTTGTCAATCAGTCAATTTGCTCATCGATCAGGCAGGTGATGATTTAATTTAGAAGTGATCGATATATAGTGTATGACTGGATCAAACAAAAACATGCATGGACATGGATGATCATGATCCGCGCGCGATGGAACTGCATACCTTGAGCTTGCAGCAGCAGGAAGGAGGAGGAGAAGATGAGCAAGAAGCCGGCAGATAGGGCGGTGAGGGAGATCATCGTCGTCATGGGTGCTGCAGGGCGTCGTCGAGCCATGGCAGGCCAGCTTCTCCGCTCCTAACGAGTATGCTTTGGTGGTAGGTGATATATACTAGCGGAAGGGAGAAGAAGGACGACGAAGACTAATAAGCGCTTACTTACCCTTCCTCTTGGGTTAATTAACTAACACCACCACTGAATGTAACAAGTGCGTGATGTGGCACAATCTTTAATTGTTTAGCGTTTGTGCGTCGTCGTTTCAGATTAACAACGCACTACGGTTTCAAACAACTATGGCTGTTATTAAACTTTCTTTTCTTTTATTCCCTCAACAAAAAGCTTTCTTTTCTTTTATGAATATGTATTTTCTTCTCGTTGCATGTCAACTTTTTACTCTCTCTCTCTCTCTCTCTCTCTCTCTCTCGTTATTACATTACAATCGATGATCGATGCGCAGAAATTAATGTCTCTGATTAGATCATCCGCTTGTCTCAGTTTTCTTGTATATGACCCATGGACTTCATTCAATTTGCTGCTAACATTTGCAACGAATGAGCGCACAGTAAGAGTTAGAAAGGAACGTAGGACTCTGATTCTCTGATGTGAGTGCGCGAGTGCCACAAGGCCGACGACGCCACGTACGTACTATACGTAGTATCTATCGTGAGGCCGCAGGTGTACAAATTTGCAAGGAAAAGTTAGAACCTACTCCTTGATATATAGGCCCACTTCTAGTTTCTCTGCGAGCAAATTCTGATCTACAGAGTCATACTAAATAATACTCCTCCATCCTAAGTTGTAAGACCTCAAGTTTAACTAATCATCTTATTCAAAAAATTTATGCAAACATATTCAGATTTAAACATTCTTAAAAAACTTTTATCAATAACAAACCAAGCCACAACAAAAAAAAAAGATATTTTGTACAAATTTTTTAATAAGAGAAGTAGTCAAACTTGGTGTCAAAAAAGTCACTTCTTATAATTTAGAATGGACTGAGTAAAACATAACTAGATTTTGGTGGGAGCTAATAAGAATCACTTCTCTCCATTTTCCCAAAGAGAATGGTGCCTAAAAATGCATACTCTCCACCACCCCTCGTGTTATTCACTCTCAACCATAATTATCCTGGAATCATTTCTCACCTGCTTTCCACCCTAATAATCCCACACTATCCACTTGAATCAAGAAACATAGCTCAAGAATCAGGCAAGAGCTCTACCAAATTGACCCTTCACATCCACGTGGCGTGTCAATGTCCAATTAATAAACTAAAAGGAAAATCTCGGAGCTTCAATACGTATTCTAGAAAGCTATGTAACCATCAAGCAGAGGCTCATTAGTTGTGCTTGCCAGCCAACGAAAGCGATTGGCAACTTTTACAGACAGCGAAGAGAATATGGAATTATGGACCTTTAATAAATTATTAGGTAGTTTCGCAAAAAAAAAAAAAAGGTAGGTGTGATCTCCAGACCTCTCTAAGTCTCGTATATATACTGTGTATGACGATGGTTTCACCAACAAAATAGTAATGAACTAGGCGAGAAGATCTCGTTAGAACTTCAAGAGATGAGGGGTCTACACAAATTTTAAAATTCATGAAGCCATCACATACGTTTAAAAAATCTAAGGCTTAAACACGGAACAACGAGCAGAGAACGATTGATATTACCTGTCTGCAATGGCAGATTGACAACCCAACAGGGAGCCTGAGCTATATACCAACATATTGCATCAATCATACATGTATGATGATCATTTTGAGCATTTACATGTCTTCAACCGTTCGTTTTCGTCCTTCACATTTTCCTTTTTAAAAAATGACCATCCATCCACCGAATTAGTCTTTTTTTTTTTTGAGAGTTTCCACCGAATTAGTCAAAAGTACCATTTGATACATGACAGGATAAGGTAGCTACTGCACTGATCGACAAGCTGCTCTACCAACATGGATCATGCATGTATTTTCCAGCTAACCATCCTATGATGAGTCAGACTAGATACGTGAATGACCCAAATGGAGACACATGTTTGGCTGCTACGTACATTGTGCTTTCCACTAGGGCACACTTTTGCATCGGATGACGTACGTACTCATTATTTTCATGGTCATGGCCTTCAATTATCTTCTCCATGCATTGCACAGTGTAGTGCGAGCGATGATGGCGACGATGACCAAGGCTCAAGGGCACTATGATTTATATATCTTCTGATTATGGTATATAATTTAAGAGAATATATAGTCAGTGAAAGTGACTCGCTGAGCACTACGAATTATCTTGTTATTGTGACATTATATATGTACTCCCTCCGTCCCCAAAAGAATGACATTTTGGGTGTTCGTGCCGCAAGTTTGACTCAATTTGTATAAAATAAGTGCAACATTTATATCTTTAAATAAATTTATTAAAAAACTAGATTCAAAGATCTTTCTAATGATACTATATTATAAATATTAATATTTTTTAATATATAAATACCGGTATTTGTTTTTCAAGAAGCGAAGTCATTTATTTTGGGACGGAGGGAGTACAGTTGTTTGCTATTGGATGTTTTGCTTCTTGTCAAATTTGCAGGTGGATATCGTGCCCAACAAAATATTCATTTTCAAATAGATTAAGAATGATGCCAAAAGATGCATGTATCCTCTCTCTTATTTCCTTTCAATTCTCTGATCATATCTCTTAGTTTTGGTAGTTATAGTTGCATGCACCCATGATTAGTTTCAATATTAGAAGACAGTGTTCTATGTCTGGGTTAAATGTTATTTATTGTAGGAAAAAATTTATACCTTAGAAATTTATCTATTTTGACATTTGTCCTATGGCCAATTTCGCCTAATTCATACAACAATTATTGATTCTATACTAGGCTAAGCTAGTACAACCAATATGGCACAATAACTGGAGCAGGAACCTTCGTTTTGGCGGAGCCAGAAGTGTTTAGGAGGCCGGGCAATTGTTATATTATACAAACATATTTAGCTAGAAATGACATGATCTCATTTTGATATAAAGAAGTTTTCCTTGTCAACTTCAACACTGAGCCCGGCCGGCTGCCCGAGGTGGCCGAGCGGTGGCTCCGCCAGTGGTTTTGTCCTTGACATTTCTCTTTAAAACCCAACAAACAAAAAACGTCATTTGGTCATGACGGGATAAGGTTAAGATAGTGAGTGTGTACCGTGTACCGACATAGAATCTTTTCCTGCCATCCTGTGAGTCAGATTAGATACACGAATGGCCCCAACGGCGACACTTGTTTGGCTCCTACGTTCCATCTACTTTCTTCACACACTTTTGAATCTGATATTCAGATTGTATGCTCCTTCTATCCTTCATAATCAACCTGAGCAGACACCAGATTTGCCAAGGCTTGACATCTGTCTTCCTTTCTTTATTTTCTTCTTCTTTGTGTTCTTTTTCTTTCTAAAAGAAAAAAGCTGGCCTTCTTTGCCTCATCACGCACAACACGGTCTAATGCGAACGATGATGGAGGCGATGACCATGGCTCGAGAGTGGGATTATGATGATTATAAAAGACAACCTAGCTAAGCATAATTGGTAAAGTAGCATAAGTGTTGCTTTTTGTTAAGGATGTGACTATTAAGCCCTGTTTGGAAGGACATTCAGTAGCTCCTCTAACTTTACAACATTGTTCATCTAAACTTTTTTTCCCTCTTCACTCTTCTCTAATAAATGAACTGAAATTCGAAAGAAGCCAGTTTTTTTTTCTCTTCACAGAGACCAAGATTTTTTTTCTTATAGTTAATAAAGATGGATAACGATCGATAATGACGTTTTAACCAAGCTCTTGGATACATCTTCGGAACATTGCTGTCAGTGAATGTGAATGCCATCACGACCGACACCATTAGCTCATAGTGGGCCGAATCCACAACGGGCCACAACAAAAAAAACACTCCAATGGCGCGGACATAATTGGGCCGTCGCTCAGCCCATACAATCAGCTTTGTCAAGCCCAATCAAATGACCCCAGCGGACCTGGACGCCGGCGTGCTCGTCGCCGGCGACTCCCGTCCCGGCATTGCCCTGCGCGGCGGCCGCCAGCCTCCTCACAGGATGCATGCGCGGAAGGAGTGTCCTCGCGGCCGGCGACACCGGCTGATTGAATCGGCTTGGAGATGTTCAGAAACCAAACATGGACCACCAAAGATCCATGTGCTTTTGTGTTTCCAGTGCTCAAGAATCACCCCTGGAAAAACTTTTCAGAGTTTAACTTGTTCTGCAGAAATGTAAATGAAAAGATGAGCTGAGCTTAAGAACATGACTTCTGCTTCTGCAAGCGAGCAGGCGCAGTTTTCTGTCTGTCTTTCCTGAATCTTAGTGGTATTTGCTGAGCCGGCGCAGCATAATCTAGACACTTTACAAGGCCCATCCAAAGCGATTCAATCCAAAACATCATCAATTACATTTCCAAAGATTTTCAGTTTATTGTCATATTTGTGCGGTAAAATCAACTTCTTTAGATGTAGAAACAGGGTGCGTAAAAACACAGAAGAATTACAACCAGAGTTTGAGTTTTATCTATTGTAGCACAGTGAATATCTGTTGTAGCAAAGATACACCACGATTCAATAGAAACAGAACCATGTTTATTGAGAATCTTTCTAGAATTCCCTTCCATTGAGAATACATATGCTGCAAAATGGTACACGCTCAAAGGCAAAGCACGCCAAAATCCCAACTCATCTGCAGCCATTCAGACCATGATCTGCTTGGGTAACAGCAGCAGTGCTAGGCCTTACACAATTGTTTACCATCATGCATCAAGAGGTCACACCATTATTCTTCCCTACAATGGCAGGATGCCAAACAAGAGAGAACTTGCCAAGAAATTCAATACAGACTGATTGATTGATTCCTCAGATATGGACAACACCAACAGCACCATATGCCATATCAACCATCTAACCGCTCTTAGTTCAGCCTTTCATTTCTAGGGTTAATCCTGAACCCGCCAGTTTCGGCACGGCTCAGCTCAGTCAAGGATACAACATAAGACCACAGTGAAAATTAGAGGGCCTTACAAAGCAGCAACAGCATGCAGATCAAATTTACACATCAAAACGCTGGCCAAAACCCAAGAAACCGAAAACCAGCCAAGCGCACACATGCACCCACACCAGTCACCACCCATGGTCGAAATATACAACTGAACCTACTATCCCAACAGCAACAGCTTCAACTGGAACACAGCACCATCACGGCATCACCGCACTCTGCAAGCCGGGACAGCTGGGGAGCACTTGGGGTTTGGGATGGCCCTGAAGTGGACGCTGTTCCCGGTTAGCCTGCGGCGGCTTCTATAGTCAGGAAGGCCAGAAGATTGACCGGATCCATCGCTTCCACTGCTGCCCTGCAATGGTTCGAGGGTTTCGACGACATCGCTCATAAGGGGCCTGGCCTTGGGGTTGTGGCTCAGGCAGTAGAATGCAAGGCTGCATGCCTTGTGAGCAGCTCTGGCCGAATACTGCCCCTCCAGTTTTGGGTCAATGATCTGGAGAAGCCTCCTCTTGTCATTGAGCTTGGGGAGGGCCCAGTCAACCAGGCTCTGCTCCCTGCTGGGCCGTGATTTGTCAATTGACTTGCGCCCTGTCAAGAGCTCCAGAAGGACGACGCCAAAGCTGTAGACATCACTTCTAGCAGTCAAGTGACCTGCACATCAGATATACGCGATATCAGAGCATGCATTAAGAATAATACCTTTTCTGGCTATAAACTCTGCTACAAAGTTATACTCAAATACTGAAAGACACAGGAAGTGGCAAAATATATGATCTCAGCTCATGGAGTAGAAACAATAGTTCAGTGTCTAGAAAATTGACATGAAGTTCATATTTGAACTGTTAGATGGTATAAATGCAAATACCAAGGATATACAAACAATGAGGAAAGTACCAGTCATAACATATTCTGGGGCAGCATAACCGTAGGTTCCCATCACCCGTGTTGATACATGCGTCTGATCACCTTCAGGGCCAGCTTTTGCCAGGCCGAAGTCAGACAGTTTAGCAGTATAATCCTGTGGCAATTGAAACAAAAAGATAAATATGTCAAACATGTATGTATTCCCAATGGATGATCAATACAGCTGAAAAAGGAGAAGAAACCATGAGGAAGAAATTAACACTCAACAGAGTCCAGCAGAATATTTGATGTCTTGAAATCTCTGTAGATGACAGGCCTTTGAGCATTGTGGAGACAAGCAAGCCCTTTAGCAGCTCCCAGTGCGATTGACATCCTAGTACCCCAGGGTAATGGTGTAGCTGTCTCTGAGAACATGAAAAACAGGATGTCTGGTCAACAAAATTTCCCTCATCTGAACAAAAGTTCATTGTGAATGAATCAAGGAAATTAGTGCACTGGCATTACATATTACATGCTAGGAGTGGAAAGCATTCAGTCATTTGTCATTTTCTTCAAATGTAGTTAGTAATAGGCTAACAGCTAGAGTACTCCGTATTAAAGAATCATGACAAAAATCAACAGATGTAGAAGACATTAACATGAAGGTGTGGTACTGCGTAACTTTAAAACAGATCACTTCTTATATGCTCCAAGTCATAAGGTCAGTTAGGAAGTTGCCTAAAATGTCGATACAAGATACAGAAAATGCCAGCTAGGTTGTTAGGGACTACTCATGGCCTAACATAGGTACCGCTTGTAATCAAGCAAAATCAATAGTTTACCAAGCAAGCAAACATCCAGGATGTGAGCCACCAGCAAGTTCAAGAATTGGATGCTTAGTGGATATTTTGGAAACATGTAAAAAACTTCCAAAGAAAAAAAAACAACTCACACCAACAATAGTTATGAAAAATGAAAGTGTAACTTTATCATCCACATTTTTATCAGCTCAAGGTGTTGTGTCTGTGATCAGTGGACCGCATTCAAGAAAACAGAAGACAGTATGTAAAAAGTGGCATCACTGAACTCAGTTATGATGTCATTCACATTCTGACAAACAGGAGTAGAAGTATTACTTCGGAATAAGTGGTTTTCTAGACTTCCTCGAAACATGAACTCGTAGACAAGCAGCCGATGGTCATCTTCACAGCAATATCCAATCAACTTCACCAAATTTGGATGCCTCAACTGCCCCAGGCAGTTAACTTCGGTCTGACATAAATACAGAAGATGGATGAAGCATTTTAATATTGTTTTGAACAAAACACAATACTGGAATAATAGTCTTGAAGTCTAGCAATAAGTATGATAACTATCAACCGTGTGCAAAATAACTCATTAGCATTTTACAGGCAGTAGATACAATTGCTTATCCTTTCAAATAAATTCACATTTCCTTAGGGATTTCCATCTTCATGCCTCAAGTTTCTTTGGTCAGAAATGTTTCTTAATCCGGCCATGCAAGTAAGCCTTTTAAAAATTTCAAGCATGACAGATAATATGTTATTTCTCAACAACAGCATGACTCAAGGACTGCACATCTCTGTAAACGAGAATGAGATCACTTTGGATAACCTTATTAGCTTATCAATTTTCCATGCCATGGTCGACAAAACACTGTGACAAAGTAGTGAGAACTAATCCAGACAGCCATGGAAACAAAAACATGATTGCCAATGAAACATTATTGCATAGAATCCTCCATAAGTGTATTTTATTTGTCAGCATGCTTGTTAGCGACATGGACACTGATGACATCTACATGTATCCATGTCAATGTGCCATGCATAGAGTGCAAGTACACCATATTAGTAGACAATTTTTTTTGAGGAACTTAGTAGACAATTTTTCACGTTTCCATGAATATAGTGGAAAGGTAGTGAGCATGAAAATTACTGAAAAACTTATCTACTCACAAGCCATTCTCTGTGGCCTTGATGTCCATCTTTGTTGAGCACCTTGACTGCAACAGGCAGTGATTTCAGCCCAACCCTGACATTTTCATCTATGTAACCCTTGTAAACGGTCCCAAATCCTCCTTCGCCAAGAACATAATCAGCACGGAAGCTCTTTGTGATTGTCTCTAGCTCGAACAATGTGAAGGCAATCACATCATTGTATATGGAAATGTTCTTGGCATCTTCAACTTTCCTAGGTGTGGAAGGATCACTTATATCTGATGAGGTGCGGGTGTGCTTCCTATCTGCGATGGCGTTCTTGACAGGATGCTGTAACAAGTGGAGCTGTTGAACTGAAAGCATGAGAAGGGGATATAAGTCCTCAGCCAAAAAAAGGAAAGAAATATGAAGTATAACTATTGCCCAGTACGTAACTACAGACTTGAAGTAACAACTAACAAGGATATCTCACTTATTAAGATCAAAGTACCAAAAGCTAACCACAGTGAAAATTCTTATGTGGGTAGTATAGGTCACGGGTATACTAAGAAAAAATCTATGCCTCAAAGATTTGTGTAGAATTATAAGCATTTACTGATGCTGAGATACATTGTTCTATTTGGAATTATCATAGAATTAAAATAAGAAGAAGTGGAAATGAACGAGTTGCCAACTGCTAGCATCCATTAAATGACCTTTCCCACTAAAATAATACTTCTGAGTAGAAAGCAGGAAATAAATAAAGAAGAGATACACATGCACAATTGATTACAGCATGGGTAAAGGGGTCAGGGGACCAGATCTACTGCACAGTTGCATGTAAATTAGAAAAACCTCAAATTGCTTTTAAAAAAACGCAAGTCGCAGCTTAGAACAGACTATCTTTATTCAACATGGAGGATCCTGATTTTCTTTATCCGTGCGAAATTGGAAGTCAATACTCAATAGTGAGGAGGGCACAGAAATTGAAGCACGCCGGGGAAAGTGCCATTAGATTTTCTCAATGTACACAATCAAGCAGGCTTCGGGATACAAAAATCAAGAAGATAAGGAGGCATAGAAGAGATCATATGGAGTAGATCAACAAACTAGAAGTGGGACAAGACGAATCAAACACGTTTTCAACAAACGAGTAATAAAGAAGATAAAATAAAACATGAGCAAATGAGGATAAATAGAAATTGAGTCCCATAGGACCGGATTCATCGCAACGGAATCGTACCAAATAAATCATCGAAACCACCCTACTGAAGTATTTTTCCCTAAAAACAAACATTTGGAACGAAAATTGACATGTGACTTCAATCAAAAACCATCTTTTCCGTAATAACATGGGACAGACCCTCCCCCAGAAAAATCCAGTCTCGCAACAAAATCGCCACAACACTGATTAATCCAAAAGCCGGCAAAGATAAAGTATTTATGGCAATCCGCAGTGAGCTCAACAACAGAGGACCTGAGAAACAATCCGCCAAGATGAAATTTTGATGGAATTAGAAGCGCCGCAGCTGAGATCCGAACGAGCACCGACAAGAGGGGGAAGCTCGCGACCGCGAGAAATCCTCCACGGGCAAACTCGAAAGGATGGATACCTTGCGCGTGCGCAGCGACGACGGCATTCTCCTCCCGCGTACCGCAGTTGCCCATCTCCTCCTCCTCCTCCTTCTCCCTGTGGCTCGGCTGCTGCTGCTCGTCCTCTACTTGTGCCGGGGGTAGCCCAGCCTCTCATTCTTGGTAGGTCGCTTCATGCCATCCGCCTCTTCCGTCCTTCGACTCCGATACTAGAGCTGCCGGCGTTTCCTTCTTTGGTGGACAGGGAAGCAAAGAGCAAGGCTTTGTGCTCCTCTCTTCACTTCCTGATGGATGAGTGGAACAGAACAGTAAACAGAGCAGGGTAGCCGGCCGGCAGGCAGGAGCACCAGCAACAACACCTCAACCGTTAGAGGGAGCAGCAGCCGAGCTGATGAGTTGTGAGTGTAGTGTGTGCCGTGCGTGTGACAGTGGAGAGAGTGTGTGCTTCAATGGTGGAGAAAAGGAACGAGCGGTGGGGAAGAGGTGGTGGTGGTGGATCCCTTAAAAAGTGCAGTGCAGTTGGAGTACTGCAGTGCTCCCATTTCACTTCACTTCAGTCCACGGACGGCAGCTGCCTTCAAGAAGAAGACACCGTCGGATATTTTGGTATGAAATTCAGCAAACCATTTTCTTTCTGTCTTTTTTTTTTCCTTGGGGACAGACAGTTCATGGTTATTTCCTTTATATTTCCTGTTCACTGGATCGGAAATTTAGGTGGCTATCTAAAGAATGAGAATATGGGCATTGATCAACTAATTCTTTTGATATCCAGGAACACCTTAATGATTAGGCAAATTGATTCAGTGAACTTTACTAAAACCTAGTTTAGCATCGTGTATTTTCTTAGTTTTTTTTTTGAAGAAAATACATACATAAAATCTATAAGCATGACATTAGAGCTTCACAGTGAAATCATAATAAAGACCCTCAAGTATTCCCAACAACTTTAGACTGGGGAAGTTAGAAAAAATTTGATATTATAGCATTTTGTTTGTATTTGATAATTATTGTCCAATTATAGATTAACTAGATTCAAAAGATTCGTCTCGTGATTTACAATCAAACTGTACAATTCATTATTCTTTTTATCTATATTTACTGCTATATGCATGTGTCTCTAGATACGATGTCACGAAGAGAGTATAAAAACTTGGAACTTATGAATCTGAAGAAGTCCTAGGCCTTGTTTAGAGGGTTATTTGGTTTGGTACTATTACAATTCTCACATCTTCCAAATGTATCATTACAATTCATGAAATCTGAAATATGCCATTGGAATTCTCCTCCTCCCTGA
>DXKC01000591.1:0-13184 GCA_031170775.1 Cymbopogon citratus
CGGCACGGCATCGAGGCTCTAGATGTTTGTGTTTCGGTGAATGGAACAATCTCAGCTGGGGTCCTCCAACTAACACGGCTGTCTTTTTCTCTGTGATGATGATGATGATGACGATGATCGCGCGCGCGCCACAGGTGGACTTGGTGGGGGGATACTACGACGCCGGCGACCATGTCAAGTTCGGCCTGCCCATGGCGTTCACCGTCACCATGCTGTCGTGGAGCCTGATCGAGTACGGCGGCGACGTCGCGGACGCCGGCGAGCTCGGCCACGCGCTCGAGGCCGTCAAGTGGGGCACCGACTACTTCATCAAGGCGCACACCAGGCCTGATGAGCTGTGGGCTGAGGTAATTAAGACTAGATTTCAGTTACACAAATCCAACCGCGTCGATCATCTCTCCCAGTCGTCTCATCTAACCTGCCTGACCATGCCGGCGAGACCAGTTCTCTGTGACTTGGCCTCGCGTGCATGGGAAAGCTAGCTAGCTTTTACACACAACATGAAACGCAACGTGATGAGAGCTAGCTAAGCTAGCTTGCCAGCTATAGAGACCAATTCAAATTCAATTGTTGCTTGTAGTTTACTGACTGGTTTCTTCATTCGCTACTTTTTCCTAACAAACATTCCAAACCACAATTGTATTATATATACTGTGGTATAATTAATTAAGTACGTATATAAAGCACACGCATAAAAAATCTGCTTCTGGTGAATAACAACAACCAGCTGGTTAGGTGGCCCGCCCATTGAACGTACGAGACAGTAGCAATAAGTTATGGAGTTCCACATGGCATGGCATGGCATGGCATTGACATGGGTTCCATCCAAAGCTAGCTGCTCGATCCATCCCAAACTAAACCAGCAAGTTGACAAATTTTCGTGCGCGCAGGTGGGCGACGGCGACACGGACCACTACTGCTGGCAGCGGCCGGAGGACATGACGACGTCGCGGCAGGCGTACAAGGTCGACCGCGACCACCCGGGCTCCGACGTCGCCGGCGAGACCGCGGCGGCCATGGCGGCCGCGTCCATCGTCTTCCGCGACTCCAACCCGCACTACGCGCACCTTCTCCTGCATCACGCTCAGCAGGTAATAAATACAGTGGTAGTTTTTGCTATTGATTCCTGAAATTTACTCTAGAAAACGTGGGCTGGAAATGTGGTGGACTAGCGGTAGGACGCGTCTGGTACGCGTACCGAACTTTGGACTGTTGCGAGCACCTGCAGGCTGCTGTAGAGCCCGTAGTCAAGATGTGCCGGACATGGACAGTTTCGTTTGAGGTGCGTTCTTCGTTGTGTTGTCAGTCCTCGCCCCTCCTTCGCGGCAGGCACATGCCAAGTTGTGAACACGACGTTTTTCAGATGAGAGGTTTCTGTCGGTTCGTAGGGGATGCCATGTGGGGCCCGGGGAGCAGGCGCGCAACCTAACGCGAAAAGAATGGAGGGGAAAGCGAGCTAGCTACCATCTGGTGGACGTGGAAAGCCTCGCGGTTTCCCTCCATGATTAGGTCGCCAGTTCAATCGCATAAACTGCTTAGAAACTAAGAAATGTAAACGTCATCATGTGCTTGCTAATTCAGCCAGTCCTTTTTGTTTTTTTTCTTTTCGTTTGTTTATTTTAGGAACAACGGAACCAGTCGTGTAATACCTGCTACCAATACGTGCTTTTTCCCGTGCCAATTATGAGACCAGTTTTGATTGATTGAATAAACTGCACCTGCTGCACGTTACCTAAATCATTTTCCTTTGCGTCTCTGCGCAGCTGTTCGAGTTCGCCGACAAGTACAGGGGCAAATACGACAGCAGCATCGCGGAGGTGAAGAGCTACTACGCGTCGGTGAGCGGGTACAAGGACGAGCTCCTGTGGGCCGCCCTCTGGCTCCACCGCGCCACCGGCAGAGCTGACTACCTCGACTACGTCGTCGACAACGCCCACAGCTTCGGCGGCACCGGCTGGGCCATCAACGAGTTCAGCTGGGACGTCAAGTACGCCGGCGTCCAGATCCTAGCAGCAAGGGTAAGTGACAGTGTACTGCACGTAAAAATGCCAGCACACAAAGAGACAGACAAACGAGACACTGACACGTGCACACACCTGTGCGTACTTGTTTCAGTTGCTGCTGAGAGGGGAGCACGCAACGCGCCACCGGAGCACGCTGGAGCAGTACAGGGCCAAGGCGGAGCGCTACGTGTGCGCGTGCCTGGGCCGGAACACGGAAGGCGGCGCGGACGCCAACGTGGAGCGCAGCCCCGGCGGGATGCTCTACATCCGGCAGTGGAACAACATGCAGTACGTGACCAGCGCCGCGTTCCTGCTCTCGGCCTACTCCGACTACCTCGCCGAGGCCGGCGTCCCGACCGTGTCGTGCGCGGGCGGCGAGACCGTGGCGGCGGTGGAGGTGTTCGCGCTCGCCAGGGCGCAGGTGGACTACGTGCTGGGCACCAACCCCAGGGGCGTCAGCTACCTCGTCGGCTACGGCTCCAAGTACCCCAACCGGGTGCACCACCGTGCCGCGTCCATCGTGCCGTACAAGCACAGCAAGGAGTTCATCGGATGCACGCAGGGGTTTGACCACTGGTTCGGACGGCGGAGCTCCAACCCAAACGTGCTCGTCGGCGCGATCGTGGGCGGGCCGGACCGGCGGGACAGGTTCAGGGACAACCGGGAGAACTACATGCAGACGGAGGCCTGCACATACAACACGGCCCCGATGGTCGGCATGTTCGCCAAGCTGCACCGGATGGCGCGGCAGGAGCGGGAACAGGGTTCGACGCCGGCGCCGGCGCCCGTGACGTCCACGGCGGCCGAGGTGTAAATAGATAGGAAATGTAGAGGGGGGCTGTACAATTTTCCCCATTCTTTGGTTCATTTTTTTGGGCTTTGAATTTCATTTTACACAGATCGAGGTTATTTGTATACAAGAACGAAAAAGAAAAAGGGTGGAGGCATCGACTTGTGAAATGTAAATTCACTACCAGTACATATGAGGAAAGAAAAAGGAAAAAAATTGACATTCTTATTTAACTTATTGGTAATTCTTGTCTGTACCTTCCCGTCGGCGATTCTTCATTCGTGCAGTGCAGCTTAACAAAGAGCACATTATCTTTGCTAGCCTGGCGCTATCTAGCTTTCAATGCCAATCTGGCACCAGAAGATCACTAGATCAGCTGCAGAACAAGAAACAAAGGCACAAACACATGGTCAGACCTCAGAAGAATGGAAATAATAATGATGCTTTCACATGATTGCTGTCCTTTCTTTAGAGCAGCTTTCTTAATCATACAGTTTCTTTAGTCATATAAACTAGGAGTCAGTGAAGCGACTTCACCTGCTCTTGCGCCCGGAAGAATCGTTGCTACACAAAATATACATGGAACAAATTATGCCACAAATTCACATGCTTCACTACCCTCACCAGAGCCCAATAAGAACACGATGGCAGTATCAAGTTATCAACAAGCATGTGTGTATTCCAGCCCAACAATGAATTGCAGTATATATATAATCATACAGCGGTATAGCACCACGAATGAACATTGTGGTTTAGTGTAAAAGAATGGGAACAAAAAATGGTACATTGGGTGTAAAGAATACATTTGCCAGATTGATGGGAAGACTTACAACAGAATTGTACAAAACCAAAATCAACTGATCCGCGGCAACAAAATCCCACAGGCTGAGGATCCGAAAGATCAATACCTCCAAAACGATCAGGAAATGACAATCATCAATGACCTACATATTTCTAATTTTCTATAAACAACTCCGGTTCTCTTGATACACACCGTCCATCCAAATCTTGCAGCTCTCTGTTCTTTGGTTCCAGATGTGTTCTTCCACAGTATCAGTAGCAGATGAGAACCTGGCAAGAGCATATGATGCTGATTGGCCACAGGTAATGAACAATCAACGTACTTAGTATCTCCCCCCATTTGGTGGTGCCGGTGGCAACCGGTTAGGTGTGCGTCGGCTGGCATCCCCATTTTCATGGCGCCGGCCTCGACTGTCAGCACTTCTTGACCTTGTCTCATGCTGTGAACTGGACCGGTCAACAGAGCCATTTGCTGCTGAGTCAAAGGCAGACTTCCAGTCCTCACCAGAGTGGCCAGGGGACGGTGGGCTGCTTTCTGCAAGTAAATTTATGTCCACTCAAGGTTAGGCTCCTTTTGCTACCCAGGCAAAAAAAAAAAAAAACCTACAATAAACAGAAAGTACAACAAACAGGCCATATTTACACCAAGCAATATCAATCTAGGTATGAAACTTTTGAGGAATCGATCTAGGTATCTAACTAATTAATTAGCTGGGCTTCTAGACAAAATTAATGAAATTGCAAAGGAACTTATGAACTAAGCATCATACTAAATTGTTACTAGCTCATTATATATACATTTCTGGAGTACAATGAAATGGATACCTATTACAGTTGCAATGTTTTCGATAATTATGATCATAACGAGACATTCATGTGCATACTGTGGCAAGAATTGACAGCAAAATAACCACCAGCTAACCAGGATATCAATCTAAGTATGTAACTTTTGAGGAATCGATCTAGGTATCTAACTAATTAATTAGCTGGGCTTCCAGACAAAATTAATGAAATTGCAAAGGAACTTATGAGCTAAGCATCATACTAAATTGTTACTAGCTCATTATACATACATTTCTGGACTACAATGAAATGGATACCTACTACCGTTGCAATGTTTTCGATAATTATGATCATAACAAGACATTCATGTGCATACTGTGGCAAGAATTGACAGCAAAATAGGCATTGTTTTTAGTCCTAACCACCAGCTAACCAGGATATACCTGGAGGGCACCTGCCCAACCCAGTAAAAAATGGGATAAAAAATCTATGATTATGTATTTTCATATTTCTTGTCCACAGAAATGCTCCAAATACGGGAGTGGCCAGAAAGATGACTCAATAAAATGTTAGATAACCATAGTCATCATTTAGCCATCATTCGATGGGCTTTAGATATGCCAAAAAGGGAAAGGAAGTAGATACCCATTCATGCAGCCAAACAATTCCAATTTTTACCCACTTTAATCCATCCTAGAGATCAATCATATAAAGATAGCAGTAGTAGATTTACCTCAGTTTTATTAAAGATATAGTCCATTAAAAATAAATGATCAGTTATGCTTAAGAGGATAAACCAATGTCCAAAAAAGGCCCTAGTTATCACATTTGCGAGCATCATGCAGATCAAGTATAGAACTTACCAGCTCCAGAACTATCATTCGCATATGAAGCTGCTCTATTGTCATGGATGCTGAGCTGGCGAGTGAGCTTTGACAAGAGGGATGACTGTTTTTGGTACTTTTCCCGCCTACGTTTAGCATTGTGGTCCTCTTGGAGTAGTTCTTCAATCTTTGCATTGCTTTGTGCACTAGAAGTGGGAAAATGTAACTGACTCAGAAATTAATTGTTAAAAGAAAATGCAATGACAGTGGAACAAAACATTTTCTTTTAAATACTTTAAAATACTAGCAACACCATACAATACAGGAGCACTAAGTGCAACAGAAAGAAAAAGTAAAGTGCATAAGTAAAATAAGAGCGTAATTTTAACAGATTTCTGCAAGAACAAAGTCTGAAAATATTCAAAAGAGCAAATACTCCATCTACAAGCAGATCCAAAGGGATTAGGGATTATGGAACAAGATTGACGTTGAACTTAGCAGATCGTTGAAAGTTGAATTTCAATTTGCATAACCACACAAATCTTAAGCAAATAAGGGCACATTGTGAGTAAAAAAGAAGTGGTAAACAAATGATAAAGCAAGACGAGAAATACTAATAACACACTATGCCTGCACTTGAGTGATGCATACAAGTTATAAGTGCAGAATACCAAAGACATAAGTGTGAGAAGCAATTAAGCACATATCAATTTGCAGAACACAGGCATGGATAAAGGCACTAATTCTGTCAGTTTCCTCATTTCTTATAGAATGTAATATGCAAAGCATCTAACTAAAAGGATAATAAGCAGACCTTCACATAGCCAGGAACCACAAAAAATATTTAGTTTGTTGCAGTTCCATCTAGATGGTACCTCCTTTTCTTTTTATATGGCATACAGTTTCGTAAAAAAAAACTCTGAAAATATAAGGCATTCATGTAAATTTATTGATATTTTTCAGGTTTTGCCCTCTTATAGTATATTCCCTCACCTGCATTCATGGTTAATACCTCGCTTGTTGTGGGTTTATTTTTCCTAAGGTTTTGTTGGTGCCCTTTGTTGCTTTGCCTGTGCCAGACTAGTTTCTTTGGCCTTGTGTCTCATAGTCACAGGTCATGTTGTTTGTGGAAGCCTAAGTTGCTCCGGTCTACTGCTCCCTTGGGGAGGGGGGTTCTTCTCCCTCCTTTATACTATTCTTTTTTTTCCTTTCTTAATGAAATGATGAGCAACTCTCTCGCGTGGCAAGCGGAATAATGGTTACTACTGCAATAACTGTTCACTCATGTTTCTAAGCTAAATAGGTGTGGCATGATCATCTCTTTTCTTTCTCTTGGTTCCAAGGCCTTATTAATCTTTGTGTGCATCCCAAATGTGTCTTACTATTTGAACGTAGCATATAATAATTTTCAGTGAACCGAAGGGAAAAGGAGTGGGAGCTCATTCAAGAAGGATAACTATCCCTAATTTATTTTTGAAGAATAACAACAAACCTTACTGAGCTGTACAGTTGGTTTAGCATATCTTCTTTTGATTTCTCCACTTGGCAAAGTACAATAGCCTGGTCATGCAAAATAAATCAACATTAATACATTATTCCATGAATCACAAGGTTCAGAGAATCAACTGAAGCTATGAGTATAAACCTTTGGAACATTTGCAGCCAAACTGTTCAAAACAGCTTCAACATAACCACGGACTTCTTGAGACATCCATCGAAGTTCTTCTTCAGGATCAGCAGGCTTCCGGGCCATTGTATCCTTAAACAGAAAAGAGTCGTAAGATGAGCAGTAAGATGAGTGATCTTGTGTTCGATACATTTAAACAAACATAATAAGGCTATAGTTTTAGCCTTAACAGATATCCTTTAGTGGATAGCAAGAAATTAGAATTGTCAAGTTGGTAAGTGGCTTGCAAAATGGTGTAGACTCCCTTGGCCACACCTTCCCTTTGTGCTTGTGTCCACATAATTTTTTTTAGCCAACTAACTTAGTCCAACTAGACATGTTTGCTTTGGGAAGTCATAAGCTGGCAGGTTCAATGCACCCACAACGTTCCAACTCCACATAGGCTAGATGAAAGGAACGGCCTTTGCTTTGGCCAAGGTGACGATTCTGCTAAGGCTTGAAGGTTAACAAAAAAAGGTACAGTGACACAAGCAATAAGCCGGCCAGAGCTTACAAGGGATCCATCTGAACGGCTTTGTCTCATAGAACCATCCTCAGTTGGACCCTTAACAGAGCCCCCTCTGCTTTGAATAACACCTTTTATCTTCTTGATCCATTCAATCTTGTCAGCCATACTCTCAGCCTTCAATATAACGGCACTGTGAGCTGCAAACATGAAACAAGCATTTATGGCAAAAATAAAAAAGCACCCCAGCCCCCCTCCCAAAAAAAATCTATACAGGAACAAACCTTTTAAGACACTTTTGTAGGCAACCCTGTTAGTAATCTTAAAAACAAGACTCGGCCCTTTCTCTTGTCCATTTGCCTTCTTTGAATCCTTAGAACTCTTAGAGACCTCTTCCTCCTCTATCTCTTCCAGGTTACATTCCTAAATAACACAGCAGATAACACTATTAAAAACAGGTTATAATGTTTCACATAGCCGTGTACATGTTGTCACTCAGTTCAGATATAAATTCCAACTTTCCGCAATGGGAAGACACTGCAATAAACATCTAGCTTCTGCTGATAATAATATAATATATACACAGCATATTATGACTGGTTGTACAAACTGTTTTCCTCTTTGTCATGAAACTATTTCGGAAAATATATTTGGTAAAAAATGATGGTGAAAGGTTTAGATTGGGGAACAATGGAACATGTAGTCCAGAGGGGCATCTATCAAACAGCGATTGTATTATTCAGAATATAAGTATTGACATCTAAGCATACCTCCAGGACAATGACACCTCGAAAATGTCTCTCTTCTTGCTTCTTAGTGTATCCAAGCTGGACAGGGCAAAGGATTATAGTAAATCATGTAAGCCATCTCAAATAAAAAGATAATAAAGATTAGCCAAAAAAATTCAAAAGTTAGCATTAAGAATAATCACGGTTGCAGGAAATCATAAAGGAGATTTATTAACCTTCCCACTCTTCTCGTTGAGAACAAACCATCTTTTGCTCCATTCATTATTTTTTGCACTTTTCTTCAAAAGGTAACCTGGTGAAAAAATATATATGTAACTGATTGAACTATGACACTGGCTCCACAAAGTTGGAAAATAAATAATAAAAATTATGGCTAGTAACACATTACACATAAATCTGAATGCATGCATTGTATACAAGTAGTAAAATGTTAGATAAAGAGTTCTGAATAAGTAATTAACCAAATATGCTAAATGCTTATCAAAATGTTCATTCATTCTAATAAACCAAAATTGCAAGTCAACAAAATTTTAGAAAACCTGAAGTGTTCTGGTACAGTTACATAGAAAAAAAATGCACTGCCAAATTGCTATGCACCCTATGGCACATTATCATACCTGCAGTTATTTCGCCACCAGGCCCAGCAACCTGCAAATTTGGTCCCTCTTTTGTATCCTTATCTTGCTGATTGGATTTATCCTTCATTGATTTCAGGTTACCACCAGCTTCATCCGAACCAGTTTGGGGGCTTGAAGCCTAATGAATGAAAAAGAATGTTAATAGCCATAAAAAAATATAATGCTGAGTCTAGCAGTCACTTAATTAGTATAGCTCTTAAGTACACAGATTTGTGCATCCTGAGAAAACAGGCAGAAGTCAAACCCGGTTCATCTTGGATTGTTCTGCATCATGTCCTTTCTTAGATGATCTGTTATTTCTCAATTCATCCTCACGACGCTGTCTTTCCATTCTGCAAAACATACCAAGACAGATGTATACTGAATGAAGAGGAAGATCGCTCTATGAAATTTATAAACTTGCACCACAGCAAATTTAATAAAATAGGCAAGATATTTGTTCAAAGAGTATTAACCTTCTTTGCACTAATCGGATGAAGTGTTGTGGAGGAACAAAAGCTCTCTCCATATCAACAAGTGCAACCACCATCTTTTTTGCATCGCTTTTGAAAGCATCTAATGCATTAGATGCAATTGCAATGACCTTAACAAAGGAATGTCATGTTCAGAAATTAGGCTTAACATGAATCATAAACACAAGTAGAAAAAAGGAGGGAAAGCTGATTACAGCAGAAGAGTAAAGTCATACCTCCCGCTTGAATGGAGGGTATCTTCCTAGTCCGGGTGTAGCATTTGCAGCAGCATTTACTATGTCTAACAAAACTCGGTGTACCTAGTGTGTTGATAGACACAATAATTAGTTAGCATATCAGAAGCTACAAAATCAGTTGAGTATTTGTGGACATAGTTTAAAAAATACAAAATATATCATAACCGTCTTAAATTTATTTTCACCCAAATACAGAGAAAAATCAGATCTAGACAAGCAGGTAGCTTTAACTGTATGTATGAATTCTATCAATTAAAACACACCTCTTCAACACAGAGTCGTGATGGCTCCTTGGCCATTTCCAGAACTCCTTTTATTAAGGATCGTAAACCCTTCTCTGGAGATATCAAATAAGGTTGATAGCCATCCGCTTCCAACACAATCTAGAATAAGAAGAGAATTTCACTCACCATAGGCCAACATAAATGCACAATGTATAATTAAATATAGAAGATTTTACCCTCTTCACGTTGTTCAAATCAAAATGCCTGTCCAATGGAAGTTGTTTGATCCTATCTGGAAACTTGCCCTCAAAGCTTGCAACTATTTTCCAACCGGAACCCTTTTGAGTGGAAACAGTGCAACAATCTAGTAATCAGTTATTTCATTTGGCAACATCTTAGATATAATGAGAAAGCCACTAACAGGGCTCATCACTAACCTCACCAGAAGTGATATGAGCAAGAAATTTATCTTCAAATTCTCGACATAGCTCCAGAGCAACTGCTCTGGTTCCTTCAGCGCTTTCTACCATCTGTTCTCCTAGCCTTGCAAGTTCATCTTGCACTATCTGGGATTTACCCTGAAGTCTGAAATGGATGCGTGCAATTTAAGCATTATGAGCTAAACTCAACTGGTAGATATAATAGGTGATCCGTAAAAGTTGCACAGTTCATTGGCTCAGTGACTAATAGAAACTGAAAGGTGCTTCAGGGGCAATCATCAAAGTGACATTTTAGTAGTCAAGCAGAAGCTGTCGTCTGTCGATGTATCACTTTTTCACATGGCGTTCCTCTTAGTATTTAAATGATGGCACTATAATCACATATGCAAAAGTTGTGGCAGGATCACTGAGGTGATGCATGTAGATTTTATTTGGATTTAACTGGAAGGTCAGTACAGAGAAGAACATTTGCAATCATACAATTCTAAGATGTTCCGTCAGATGAGAATTAAATCAACCCTCAAAAGTTTAATCAACATCAACATAATCTAGTGCCAATAAATAAGTGGTATAGATCACTCTCCTTTCTATAAATAAATAAAGGATATCTGAAAATCTTTATATTTCAGAGACCATCATGGGGATTTGCAGTTGGTAGACATCATATAAGAGGATGTGCTTCCAGTTTCAAATTTGTTCACATGATCACATCTATATATCAATGGTTTGACAATCATGGTCAGTAATTGACTTGAATGCCCTGAACCAATTAACTTTTTTCTTTATTTCCTGGTTGTTCTTGGGCCGCAGAGTTATGATGCCTTTAGAATTAGAAGCAAAGCACAGGATGATCAACATAGCATGCATACCCGGTCAACAAGTTTGGCAGACGAACTTTCATCCGTTTACGTATCTGCTTAGCAATGGTATCCACAAGAGCAATTCTTCCCAGCTTGCTCTGAGGTGCACCAGTTAGGATGGATTTAAGGGTCTCAGCCTCAGCTCGCCAAGCTGTTTCCAGTGAATTATCGGACCCAACTGATCCTGATTGAGCAGACGCAATTGAGACAGACTGCCCGATTAGAGCAACCCACTCAATATCAGCTGCTGCTCGTGGGGCACCCTTATTGGACAAAATGGCCTGAACACAAGAAACAGTTTTTGCATCTGCAGCTGCTTGATCGATTTTGCTTAAGACACCTATTGTTCTAGTTCCTGCAACAGTTAAACAAGAGGACATATCAATTGGTATTGAGAGTGTGGCTATGCTATTGTGGAGGACATGACCAAATTAGAGTGACAGACCATCTGGATCAATGTCCTTTGCTAGTCTAAGAGCTCGAGAAGATGCAACATCAGCTGCTTGCATTGCTGGTATCACGACAATCAATATTGCATCATTGTGCCCAGCATATTCACTGATCTGAAATGAGAAAAGTAGTAACCCTTATAAAACATAACTGAGAAGACACAAAAAAAATGTAAGTCTTGTTGAGTGTGGTGGGCTAAAGCGCAAGCATGTGTTTCCTTGAAGGCCAAACAACAAAAGACTCATAAGTGGAAAAACAAATATTGCTGCTTTTGTGGGCACTCCATCAACTGACTATGAGTTGAGCAGAGGCCAACACTAAAAAACTGTAAAGATTACATAAATGGAAGGTTGTCATTTTGATGCTTAGGCTGGGTTTTAACCTATTGGTCAGCACTCTCCCAGTGGCTAAATATATGGGTTAAAGCGAGACCAAGGTTTCTTGGGAAAAAACCATTGGTTTTGCTATGCTTACATAATAGTCTATAATTTCAAAGGATGCCCCCACCGCCACCCCCACCCCCCTCCAGTTATTATTTATTACTTCCTCTATTCCATTCAATAATATTCCAGTTATAATAGTGAATAGTTATACCATCAATTATTCTAGCAAGTCCCAAACCTTCCTGAGTAGTTGATGACTAATGACAAAAGCATTGCCAAAAGTACTCACCGTTGAATCATCCATAACCCGTTGGTCTATGCCAGGTAAATCGATCAATTTCAACGGAGGAGCTGGACAAGCAGACAACAAAGATAACACAATGTGACATTATTTGCAAAGAGCCCAGAAAAAAAGGACAAAGTACACAAAAGCATCTAGCAGTGTATTGTAATTATCAGATATTGAGCTGAGCTCATTCAGTGTAGTGTTATTATATTTCAGTAGACCGATGCACTATCCTTCAATAAAAATAGCATACAACAAAAGACTCATTGATAGCATCTCTCCTTCAAAACCATATCATCATATCATTTCAGAACTAAATGAAACACAGAAGGTAGAAGACTTTAATGTTCTACAGCTAGAAGTGAAGTATGAAAGCGTTCCGAATCCTTAGCAACATTGCCCCTAAGGCCCTAATGCATACCCATTTATCCAGCTTATTACCGAATTAGCAGCATTGCCCAATTACAAGAGAAAAGTACAATCAACACGAACCTGTACTTGTCCGCAACTTAAGGTAAATCTCATCGCTTCGGCTTCTCCCAGATCCACTGGATGCCCCTTTGCTAAGCCTATCCTGAAGTGAATGTCGGAGTGCACCTGCAGGCCACACCACAAACAAAAAAGCGGTCACCAAACTCAGTAAAACGACCAGCCGCGCCCATTGCCAGATCTAAGTATCTAACTATGCGTGCTGAGATCTCACTTACTTGCCGACACCTGCTGCGACTTGCTGTCGATCTGTAGGACGATGGACTTGCTGCTGAGCCCCGGATCCCTCGCCAGGTCGACCACTATCGGCGCCCGCGTCGCGCCGTTCTCCCCCGTGGGCTGCAACACCACGGCAACCACCACCGGAGTATCACGTAAGCGAATGCTCACAGCAGAAGAGGAGGAGTTAAGCGTGACACACTCACCAGCACAGGGTGGCCGATGAGGCTGTTCAGCACGGCCGACTTGCCAGCTCCCTGCGCGGAAAGGGAGCAAATCGGATTGAGTCAGATCGGAAGGAGGGGACGGCGAGTGGGTTCGAGCTTCCGCGGCGGGAACTTACGACGTTGCCGAGCGCGACGGCGTTGAGAAAGGTGGAGGGGCGGCGCGAGGCGGTCTCGTCG
>DXKC01000592.1:0-17970 GCA_031170775.1 Cymbopogon citratus
ACGCCGACCACACGGCGTCCGGCCGCTGCCTGCGCTTCGTCGAGGAGTTCGTCGCTCGGAACGTTCTGCCTTTCTATGGTGAGTAGCACACGTGCCGTCAATAGCTCCTATTTTGTTCAACAATTCGACAAACAAATGGCGTCTCGGTGGTTATAAGATGTGGACGGCGATTGGCAGGAAACACTCACACGACGGACAGCTACGTGGGCCTGCACACGAGCAAGCTGGCCGGCGACGCGGCGCGGTACGTGAAGCGCAGCCTGGGCGCCGGGCCGCAGGACATGCTGCTGTTCTGCGGCACGGGCTGCACCGCGGCCGTCAAGCGCCTTCAGGAGGTGACGGGCATGGCCGTCGCACCCACGCTGCGCGCCGCGGTGCTGGCCGCGCTGCCGCCGTCGGACCGGTGGGTGGTCTTCGTGGGGCCCTACGAGCACCACTCGAACCTGCTCAGCTGGCGGGAGAGCCTCGCGGAGGTGGTGGAGATCGGGCTGCGCCGCGAGGACGGCCTCCTGGACCTGGCCGCGCTGGAGGCGGAGCTGGCGGCGCGCGCGCCGTCGGACCGGCCCATGCTGGGCGCCTTCTCCGCGTGCAGCAACGTCACCGGGCTGCGCACCGACACCCGCGCCGTGGCGGCGCTCCTGCACCGCCACGGCGCCTACGCCTGCTTCGACTTCGCGTGCAGCGCGCCCTACGTGCGCGTCGACATGCGGCCGTCGGGCGGCGGCGGCGGCGGCGACGCGGACGACGGCTACGACGCCGTGTTCCTGAGCCCGCACAAGTTTCTGGGCGGTCCGGGATCCCCGGCGTGCTGGCCATGGCGTCGCGGCTGTACCGCCTCCGCGGCACCGCGCCGTCCACCTGCGGCGGGGGCACCGTGCACTACGTCAGCGCCTACGGCGACACGGTGTACTGCGACGACGCCGAGAAGCGCGAGGACGCGGGCACGCCGGCGATCATACAGAAGGTCCGAGCGGCGCTGGCGTTCCGGGCGAAGGAGTGGGTCGGGGAGGCGTGCATCGAGGCGCAGGAGGCACGCATGCTCGCGCTGGCTCTCCGCCGTGTCCGCGCGGAGGCCAACACGAACCTTCGCCTGCTGCAAGGCGCTGACGACGCTGCCGCGAGCGCGCCCTCGGCTCCCGGTGCTCTCCTTCGTGGTGTACGCCCCGCGAGACCGAGAGGTGACCGAGCCCGAGGCCGAGGAAGCATGGGGCAGCAGGCTGCAGCTGCACTGCCGGTTCGTGACCAAGCTTCTGAACGACCTGTTCGGTGTGCAGGCGCGCGCGGGGTGCGCGTGCGCGGGGCCCTACGCCCACCGGCTCCTCGGCATCAGTCCGGCGCGAGCTAAAGCCATCAGATTAGCCGTCGAGCAGGTAAACCCAACGATCAATAGTCGTGTAGTGATTGATCACAAATGAGTTCAGTACTGATTCGATGGTTTCCACGTATGCGCAGGGCTACCACGGGGTGCGACCCGGGTGGACGCGCGTCAGCCTGGCCTACTACACGTCGATGCAGGAGGCCGAGTTCGTGTTGGACGCCGTTGCCTTCGTTGCCAGCTTCGGCCACCGGTTCCTGCCGCTATACACCTTCGACTGGAAAACCGGAGACTGGCACTACGACCTCAAAAGTTGCGCCCGTGGACTCGTGCCAAACAACGTCGGCAGTCCCGGTGGACAACGAGTCAAAGCCGAGAACGGCTACCAGAGCTACATGGCGTTCGCGCGCAGCTTGGCGGAATCCTTGGCTACCACTTGCAGTGGGCTCAGTAGCACTCGTGCTAGACGTATTCCTAAGAGCGTCGATCCACAGTTAGTCTATTTCCTCGTTTGAGTTGTCATTTGTTCATCGCCTTTCTTCAAACTCCGTTTCAGGGGCTATACTATTCCATCCTATTGAGCATCTGATCAATACGGTAATAGAACTACTGGAGGGCCTCATTGAACACCTGAGTTAGAACTATTGGACAATTTCATGGTACACGAGGTGATTGAAAGAACGTACTTGTAAAGATTTACGTGTATGTTTATGCCGTCTTGACCAGATCATCAGAGTGAGACTTGAACTAAACTTATCCAGACTCCGTCAGGCATCGCTGCCAACTAAACCAGAAGATCTGCCATGAGTCATACTCTGGTCGAGCTTCAACTTCAATGCACATCTCAGTTGGACCGGCCCACATGAGCACCTTCTCTCTCTCTCTCTCATTAACGATCACCTTTGGCGAAATAGCCGTTTTGGCCCTTCAACTATCGTGCAAGGCTCAAATTGGCCCCTGAACTATCAAAACAACCACCTCAATCTCACCCATTCACCTTGATGACTGGACACGTGGACAGTTGACATGCGAAAATGTCTATCCTACCCCTCCCTATTTCCTTCACTAGGCATCCCTTCACGGTGTTTACCTCCGTTCTATATATTTTGAAGGCATATATGCTTTTGTATCGCATAATCAAGATGCTGTCAACACTTGCATTTATTTTTTTTGACAACATACATGTTAACTTTGCTTCTGGACATGAGAAATTTGTTTCTACATTCACTCCACATTGTCTTAGACATTGGTTACACAATGAGCCATAGTCCACAAACAATTGCAATGTTGAAACAAATTAAGATTAGAATGCACTCTCACTGTTCACTAATAGTACTCACGAATTTGTTGTTTCACTATCTATTGATCGGCATACATATATGATCCCATTGTTCGGCTGACTGTTGGTAGAGCTCAGGCACGCTAGACTCATGGAAGGCCTTGAATCACCTTCTTTGCTCTTCCTTGAAATTGTTCATCAATCCAGTAGTTGAAATCATAGGGTTGCTCAACTTGGGAGCGCGCCAGGAGGCCCTCCATGGACTGAGAGAAACGGCGGGGTTGGAAACGCCATGAGCGGCCAACAAGTAAAGAAAATAGGGAGGGGCAATTTCGACCTTTTTGCATGTCAACTGTCCACAGGTCCAGCCATCAAGGTGAATGGGTGAGATTGAGTCAAAAATCATAAGATTAAGGACCAAAGTGGTCGTTTTGATAGTTCAGGGGCCAATTTGAGCCTTGGACGATAGTTGAGGGTCCAAAACAGCTATTTCGCCTTTCAAAAAATAAGGCATGGTATGATCGTGGCAATCTCCAAACTAAACTTTGAGCATTAATTTCTCTTATAATATATCATTGATAATGGCAATATCACGTTCATAAGATAAAACATTCAAATATGAACCCAATGGTTTTTTCTTAAAAAATATTATCTACATATTGTTAGGTCGATTGTTGCTCAAAGTTCATGAAGTTTGATCTTAGATTGTGTGTGTGGCTGTGTAAGAAGAGAATATGCCACCTGCCACTCAAATGAGTATCGTAGACTAACAATTTTAAGGTGCCATACTAGACTAGAACAAACGACATCGTTAAATTACAAAGAATGCCAAATAACTGCTATTCCATAACCAATATTGATTTTAAAAATACCAGAACACCTGATGCATTACTTAGTGAAGATTTTTTGAATCAAATTATTTTGCAAAGTGAGTTTCACAAATGAGGACAATTGAATTTAAATGCCATTCAAAAATAAAAGATCAAATTATCAAACCATTGCAAAGATAAAGACAAACATGTCAACTGTTTTGAAAAAGGTAAAGATTCAGTGAAGTCCAGGCAAATGGATGAATACATTGTAATGATGAAAATAAGATTATGACATGATGGATTTCAAGGACTAAACTAAAAGCTGTTGACTGAAACTCGAAATGGGAACATAGTGAAATATAGAGTTATAGATCCACAGCTCAATATACATTGAAATCCAAAATGTCAATCTGCAGTCACGTGATGGCAAAAGGAGGAAAGACCATTTTAACTAATAAAATAATAATCTGTGGAAAGTGCAGAGAAACAAGCTGCAGTCTGAAACTGAATATATTATAAGCAACTTAAATACTTAAAATGCTCTTCCATCCCAGTAGACCAAGAAATGCAATTACGCCTGCCCAGCTCTGAGGAGAGGAGGGAGGGACAGAGAGAGACAGAGTGAGAGTAAATATTAATTAATTATATACAATACTCACTTGGTTAATTTTACGCCAAAAAGGAAGTGATCATCAATATCTCCAGCAAAAAGAAGGTCAAAATCTGCAGGTTTTGTGCTATGTTCAGGTATCCCCTCATCATCTGATTCACCAAACTCCTTTTTAAATTGTCCCATGGCACTATCCTAGATAAAAGAGAAAGATATCACTTAGCACCAGAAATAAAAGCATATGGAACCAAAATTTATGGAACCCAAAGATATCACCAAACGCTATTGATATGGTTACATCTGTAGATAACCCCACCAGCAGAAAAAAGGATCAAATTTATGTATATGCATAATAGGATTTTTTTTATAAACTTTACATTTTGAAGAAATCAGAACCCAAATCATTGCATATAAATATAAGAAAATGAAAGTTTACCTTTTGTGCCAATGGAGAAAGCTGGATCAATCTCTTCACAGTGCGTCGTGCAAAACTTTTGAGAGGTAACAAGAAAAGAACCTAAAAATATATTTAGACAAATAAAACAGGATTAATATGAATGTATCTTAAAGACTGGATTTATGGAGATCCCACCAAAGTACCAAACCGATTTGCATGAGAAAAGGACCCAATCCAGTCATAAATAAGGGACATTTTGGACATTGACATGGTCCGCAAAACACAATATCTGTTGTAATATATTCATAAAGTACAGCAAATGCATTCTGTTATGAAACTTTGAGACAAAAGGATAATGAGCCGAGCTCTAGAGGTCACTTATAAAACATTATTCCTCATAAATTGCGAGTAAACGTGCAGGAATCAACTGTCGAGACAGCTTAATGTGCTCTTATAACCCTACCCACCTCGCATAATTATGTCTTTCTTGCCAACACACATCACAAAAAAAATATTGCAAAATAAATGCAGGATATACCTTTGGGCGCGTAAAATACAACTAAAATATCTGGTAGTGCAATCTCAGTTAATGTATCCCACGGCAACAGTACAGGCACTCAACATTTCAATATTCTTGATGTGATATACCTTTGGGCGCGTAAAACCCTGATCAAGGCATGTCTTATCATCTGAAATATCTCTGTCAGGATCATTCCTTAGCTTCGCGTCATTTCTAATTACAACATCTCGTGTTCTATGAACATGATTCAACTGCAGAAGTAGCACACTTTGCAGATTAACCAGCACCATTAAGAGGTTCAATAATAATAACATGACTACAAAGAGATAGTAAAGCTTACTGCATGCATAAGGTATGCGTCCATGGTACTGGAATCAGGACCATTACTTTTCAGATAAAATGGCTTCTTATTGCAATGCATTATGTCACGATAACTGTTACCTACAGTAATACATGAAGAATAAAAACATTAAGGAAAATAGAAAGCATACCATACATCACAGTGTGAGCAAATTTAACAAGATACAGCCCTAATTTGGCTGTTTAGTCACTACATCACAGAAAATAAGGTTTGGAATTGACTGATGGACCTAAAATTGTATTGGTAACACTTCTTTTCCGCAATATGATTAGACCAAGGATTGAATAGGCACACACCATGAATAGACTTCACTCTTTGGGATTTAGAATAACAAAAAGTGCTATCTTGTTCCATATACAAAAACTAAACAAATGGCCAAGTGTAAGATCAACACTTACAGTAGCAATGGTTTGTTCCACATTGGTATTT
This sequence comes from Cymbopogon citratus, assembly GCA_031170775.1. NCBI lineage: Eukaryota > Viridiplantae > Streptophyta > Magnoliopsida > Poales > Poaceae > Cymbopogon > Cymbopogon citratus. Next base: position 5,724 of record DXKC01000592.1, read on the forward strand.
TTGGATGGTTACAGTAGCATATAATGCTTGTTATCTCAAACATAATATTTCATGCCAAAAATTTGTTGTGGAATGAGGACTAAAGAAAAAGAAAGATACTGTAAAATTTGTCCTTGGGTTGATTGTCAGAATCATGATTAGAGCAACCATGCCTGTTCAGGAGACCTCCAGCTCCACCCATTTCACAAATTCACAAAGCTGGAGCTGGAGCCTGGAAGAAGAATGAGGGTTGGTGTTTCAGTAAGCTAGAGTGGTTCCCATTTAAGACTGGAAACAGAAGCTTAACTTCATTTTTAACCTACAACTCTGTATTTTGGAATACTAATGGAGCACTCCAAAATAGGTCCTAAGTGGAAAACAAGAAAGAACCATGACCTTTGCATTTGTGATTAAGGCAAACAAGGAAGAGATGCTGAGAACTTACAAAGAGAGAAGAAGCTCATTCGAGAATTTAAATGACCGGACAGTGTACGTTGCCAATGGTCTCTCAACTTTCCTTTGACATCATGAAGATGATCATCACAAGCTTCCTAAAAGAACAAAGTATCAAGGTTCTCCTTAAGATTAATCATCCCAAAACTGGTCATGCACAATTGGTAAGATAACCAAATCACAAAGCTAGTGACTAGTTTAACATTTAGTTTATCCAATCAACAAGATATAGACAAACAAAAATGAACAAGAGCAATATTTTAGCAGGTATTGTGCTTAACGAAATTTGCCGAAAATCATATTATTTGCGCCATAAGAATATTATAGCATCGGGAAACATATTATAGCACATCTTGAGACTGTATAGTACACCCTATCATCTAATCTAACAATATTCAGATGACTAGCATATAAATTTCAAAATGCATAAGGACTAACCAAAACTCTACCTGCACTTTTTCACCTGTTCCAACCCATTTGGACCTTGGAATGTCCACAGCAGGCATTTCCCATTTAAATTTATAGTTCTTCTTCATCAACGCCTTGACTTCTTCATTTGTTATGATGTGGCTTATATGACGATGAAATGAACTGCAAAACAGATAGATGGAGGCGGTGTTGAAAGATGAGTGACAATGCACGCAAGAACAGGATCTGGCCAATATATAGAAAGGATAAGCATCTTTTGTCACTTCTGCTTACTGATAATCATGGATGGAATTTCAAAGAAAAATTGCCAGTTCAACTGTACACCGACAATAAAAGTCATGGGGGCTAATCTCCTGAGATCGGGTCTAGAAAGATAACTACTAACATAAAATGGCTGTAGATGAAGTATCCCGAAAAGGTTTGATTTTCTTATCAAAGGCAATACAAAATTGTATAGTACAAAAAAAAAACTAAAGTAAATGGGTGACCTAAAGTTAACATTCTGAAAATGCAAACATGGCCATAGTACTCCAGAAAGGTGACAGAGAAGAAACAAATCATATATGCAGCACTAACCATGAAGTCTCTGTTTCATCAAAACAATCATTTCCATTGTTCATCGTATCACCTGGCGCATCACCACTAGGAGCGTCATACTCATCCTCTATGTCATCTTCATCACTCTGTAATGTGGCTTGAAAGTTCCCATTGGCTTTTTTATCACGTTGAACAGTCCCACCTGCTCCAGTTTCAGTATCTACAATTTCTGCTGCACACAATGCTTAAGTTCAGTAAGAAAGAGCGTGAGCACTATTTTGTTGCAGGAAGCAAAAAAGTGAGGGAAAGTGGAGGAAGGCCCATGGTACGATTGCACGTTACTGTGCAAAGAAATTTGAGTCTAAATCTGTCGTGAGTTGAGTAACACTACAATAGAACTCTCAGGTGGCACAAATTTGCAACTTAAGCTCTACTAGATGCAGACCATTTGAGAATAGAGATGCTTAGATTAGATAAATAATAATCCAATGAGGGGCCACACAGAGGAGTTGCTCGAGAAGTCAATAGTCGATTAACAACTTTACGCTGTCCATTGGACCCAAAGAACCCAACGCAATAAGGAGAGGATCGTACCGTCATCGTGCTCCGACAGTTGGGGATTCTCCTCCGGTAACTCAGCACCCTGCTTCCCGGACCTTGGCTTCTTTGGCCGGTTCTTCGGTCCTGCGACGACAGCAACAATAACATGAGGAGGTAAAAGCACGTTAGGACAGCTTGAACGGAGGGGAGGTGCTGGCAGCTAATTAGTTCGAGCAGGGCTTCGTACCTCGAGCGACGGCGGAAGGCATGGGCTTGCGCTTCCCCATCTCCCGTGGGGATGGCGGTAGAGCACGCCCGGCTGCAGGGAGGAGCAGGAACGGAGGCCGGCGGCGCACGTCGGAGACGGTGAGATTTCGCGGGCAGCGCAGGCGCAGGCACAGAGGTGGAGCGCGGGTGGCGGCGGCGGAGCTCGCTGCTGAAGGGTGAACCGGTGAAGGGGCTAGGATTTGGGAGCGCGGGAGGGTGCGGGCTTGAGGGTGGGCCGTGGGCTTATGGGCTCAATGCCAGAAAAAAAAGAATCAAGTAGGCCGCTTGCGTCCCTCCTCCGCGCGTTGAGGAGCAGCAAAGCAAAAGGTCTGCTGCTGCGTCTAGTGGACCGCTTACTGGGCTCTACAGGCCGCTTTGTTGTTTTTGTCAGAGACGCAAAAGACTTAATAGGTGCGTTTTATATGTACACCTGCGACTTTTCTGAAAAATGAGATTTCTGTTTCGGTCACCAAATCATATACCAGTTTATTTCTAAACAAATATGGAAAGCTAGCTACCAAATGAGTTCACAACTGCAGTTTCAGAAAACAGTCAGCGAATAGACAGTTTCAAACTTCAAAGGAAGCCGAGACTGCAATTCTGTAAACTCTAGGTGCACAATACAATATTTGTTGCAGCAGCTGCCCCTCCAATATGTTGGCACATGCCTACAAATTGAACAATTGTGTTGCACAGTTAATACTGCAAGACAATCCATTAACAACTACTACTACACTGGAGCTACTACCAAATATTCAAAACTTTTAGCAGCATTTACCAACACAATCAACCTGACTGGAATATTCAAAACTTCAACAAATATTGATAATGATTCATTAAAGAAGAAAAGGATTAGTGGCCGCATTCCTTTCTCTGTCCTTCCTAATCCTCACCTGCTAAAAGAACATCCAACAGCTCAGCTTCTGTCAGGTGCATATACATATGTAGGAGCCACCATCTCATGCTGCTATTCACCAGCCAAGTTGAAGATGTCCATCAACACTAATACATCATGAAGGTAGCGATCATCTCTATCCACCTGCTAACCGGTGTGGCTGTTTCACTTGCACCAGATTCAACGGTTACAAGCCCAAAGAGTGGCCGGAAATCCTGACACATCAGCGTAAGCTGAAACCTGCTGCTGCTGAGACCCCAAATTCCCGCCACTTTCTTTTTTCTCAGGCTTTATACATGCACTTATGCACTTCATGCTTTTAGGATCCCTTCTGCTGCTCGCAAAACATCGACAGGTTGCAGCAACAACTGCAGTGTTGCCTACTGCTACTGTAGTCTGCGACATACAAAGTTCTGCACCAGTTTGTGGAAGGTGCTGACTTGAACTCCATGAACATGTCATGGACAATATGTTTTCAGTTATTTGTTTTTATGTGGGGGGGGGGGGGGGGGGGGGGGGAGGAGGAGGAGAAAGAAAAAAAAAAAAAAAAAAAGAGGAAAAGAAGAAAAAAAAGATAAAAAAAAAATTGTTTTTTTTTTATATACCCCCCCCCCCCCCCCCCCCACACACACACACACAACGAAGCAGGGACTGATTTCATAGCACTTCCTCGTTTTATTATTACTGGTGGAGTCTGACTATATATGTTGTTTATGGAATTATGGATGAGCACTAAAAAAAGAAAATTTCATATCTGAATTTGTGAAATTTCAGAGCTACCTATGGTTGAGCCCATTGCATCTTATATTCTGTAGACCATGAGTCCATGACTCCACATTTTGTTTTTCACAGTTAAGTGGTCAACTTTAACTTCATTTTCAGTATGATCGTAGGGTAAAAATGAGAAAGAAAAAATTACAATAAGCTACTGAAAATACAAGGGTGAGGCAATAATGGGACACTACTACTGACAATAGGATTAGTCACTAGTAAGGACTTACAAGGATGACTATTAAGGGTATTATGTATATTTACTTTGATGAGTTCTTTGTATAGCGCCAAAGTAAACCTCCGATAATATTGTTTATGGAGTGAGAAGCCATTGGAACCATAATGCTTGAGGAAGCTATGGTACCTATACCATAGGCAAAGCCAACAAATATTGCCCTGGAAACATAAAAGTTTGTATAAGAACACATCTGAATCTCATCACCATGTGAACACTGATGTGTATAGAAGAAAATGGTACACTTTTTCCTGTTGCACACATGCAAAAATACTGCAAAAAAGTATGTACCAGATTGCAAATGAATATTTCCTGCCATTGCCCAAGTGAAGAACACCAAAAATGATTCCGATTATAAGAGCACTAATCCAGTTCAGTCCCAAGATAGGCATCATTGCCCCTCGAAAGAGCAACTCCTGTTATATGTAAAGTGTACATAAAAAGTTACTTTATTAACCAAACCAGTGTCTTAAGCAATATTATCTTTTAATTGATGAAGCTCACCTCACTTATCCCAGGGAGACAAGCAACGACAATGTAGTCCAGAGGCTCTAGCGATGTAAGGATCTAATGGATGAAAAATAAAATAATTAAGTGCGGATTCCAATAAGAGATTTGCAGTATCTAAAATGCAGGGTAAGCTTGGCAGGGTGAGTCCAAAAATGATTTCAGGGGAATACATTACACACTAATTGTTGACCATAGAGTGAAAAGAGATACTAGTATCCATCCTACACCTGCATGTCTGGAACTGTGGATTGGAAGTCATGAATATGCGAAATTGAAGGGAGTAAAGAATAGGTTGGTGAAAAACTGCATGTAAAGAGAGTTCCCTTTGTCACCCAATATAATTAACTCAGTTGGCGCAAGGCACTCCCAACTTTATGCTTCATTAGGGCAAACGATTAGAACAAAGAAACAACTATATCTTTCAGTTTTTTCACATGTATTTCATTAAGATGGGGGTACGGAGCAAAACAGTTCAAAGTTTATACAAGTTATCTTCCAGTTTTTAACAGAATGCTTCTCATTACACTGAACCTCTATAAGAAAACTAATAGCTGTGTTCTTTATAAGCATGTGGGAAATGTGAAATCAATAACTCCAAGAAAGAGACAACTCAAAAGATATTCAAAGTATGTATAGTTGATAGTTACATACTTGTCTATTTGCTGCTTCACTGGAATCTCTGAAGTCTGACCATGTTTGTAGCAGAATGTATCTACTAGAGGAGATTACTATTACAAGTCCCGCAACCAACTCAAGATGCCAAGTTTCAAAATTGACTGTAGAAAAAGCAGTAGTTAAGAATATTGTGCTACAAGATATTTTTCCTAGTCAGCAATATTACATTACATCTCATTTATCTGCAAAGATGTAGGAAAAAAAACTTACATGACACATCTGTAGGGTCAGCAATTGACCATCCATTTAGAGATGCAAGGTGTGATGCCTGTGGCATACAATCAGCCATTTTTATTTATGAAATTCGGGCTTTGGTACAGATGCAAGAAAAATAAGCAATGTGGGTTCATAAGGAGTTCATGACACTGCAAACGTCATAGCTATGCATAAACTTATAGTGCTTAGTGCCTACCAAACAGAGCAGTCTCAACAACCGAAAGTTGTTGTAGAGAACACTACACTACAGTGTTTACCTGGCGAAGCAGAAGCCCTCCAGCAAGCAGCAAGCCTGATGTGAGAGTGCAAGCCTGAAGAACAGCACTCCTTGGAGCACCTGAAATTTGATCGTCAGTAGCAACATTCTCGCTATTGACCTCAAGGCTTGTACTGGTACTTCCTCCACTGCAGTGAACCCTCTGACTCACTTACCACTTACCAACAGTGAACCCTCTGACTCGTTATGAAAACTTCTCCTTTTACTCTTAGTGTTTTTTGTCGCAAATGTTATGATCTCCTTGAATATCAAACAATGTATGATTTTCATATGCATACATTGAAAGTTACTAAAGTCACTGTGAAATAACAGTGCTTACATTAAGTCGGTGTCGGCCAGACCGCATATGTTTCCATGTAGCAACCGGGCCTTGCAGCTTCCAACCTAATCAAGTATTATGTGTCACTGAAACTTTGTACGGAACCAGAATGATATAAGCAATGGTCTCTGAAAAAGAATGATATGTTCAGACATTTCCACATGGCATCACATCACATGTAGTAAACACATGCAAGGAGGTCCAATTACACAGAACAAGGAAACAATCCTACTTTCATCCTTCGGGAGGAAGGTACTGGCTACTACAGCATCAATTACGATGTCCCCTGGATGAGAGGGACATATCATATGGTTGCAGTTTCTAGCATATGTGTCGTTTTTATTGATTCCGTTGAAAACATGAAAAACCTGGTTTTAAGATATATTAATCCACTATTTTCCGGTTCCTCCCATCACTGCGGTGCTTGCGGTCAGAAAAAAAAAAGCAAAAATCCCCCAAAAGAAATAGTGGACGACTGAATTCAATCGCCTGCATTTCATTAGAGGACAGGCCATGGACTGGGCATCACGGAATTGTCAATGGTTGGTGGAGCCGTGAAGAACTGATCAGATTGCGCCACGGACCATGGTTGGTGGAGCAGAATGAATCGCCCACGAAGTGAAACAACCGCGGATGGATGGATGGGCGAGATTGCACGCACCTTTGAAGGGGAGTGGGTGGCGACAGGAGAGCGCGCCCACTGCGAGCGCCATCCGCAGCACTCCCCCAAGGTTGCAACTCGCAAGGAAAAGGTAGTGAGAAGATTGCTGGGGGGAGAATGGATGGAGCGACGAAGATTCCAGGTTCGAGAAGAGAACTGAAACTGATCCCCCTCCTCTGTTTTGTTTTGTGTGGTGGAAAACTGGGAAGGTGAGGAGAGGGCCGAGCGGCGGACGTAGTGAGCGTGGGATATGGGCTACCGCTTACGGCCCATAGGAGCTCCACTGCACACTTCGGCCCTCAACTATGAATCCATCAAGTGCTGCTGTGAACCTATGAGTCATTTGCGTTTTTTTTTTTTTGGTTCCCCTCAAAACAAAAAATTGCTTTTTTTGTTGATAAAAAATATTTTTGCGACAATCCCAGCACAGCAACACGAGGTAAATAAATTATAAACAGACTGAATCACTATATATAATGCGATACTGCACATCCATGCATGGCTTCTTACAGATGCGACGAGGAGGGAGTTTTTTTTTTTTTTTGACAAGTAACACAATTTCATTTCAACAGCAAGATGCTGTGAGTAGCCAAGTACAAGGAGTGATTACAGAATTAAGTGCCTGCAGAAGTTGGCACTGAGATGAGTGAGCTCTATAAGAGCAGTGAATGAAGCAAGGCTGATGAACTGAATTAGCCACTAAGTGAGCCTCCTTGGCTAGAGAATCAGCAACTGAGTTATCAGTGCAACTAATCTTATACAAATGAGGCTGGATAGAAGTTGCACAGTTATCATATTGCCGCGTAAAGGCCTTCATCTTCCAATCAGGGGGGTTGGTGTGGTCCGGCATCGATAAGAATTGCACAAGTTGGCTGCACTCCGTTAGGAATGAGGCCTGTGTATAGCCCAGGGTGGCAGCAAGTGACGCTGCTAGAGCAAGAGCTCCAGCTTCCGCCATAATTAATGAAGATGCGTCCTTGAGTAGCGCCTTGATGTAGATTATATTAGGCGGTTGTACCTGCATATTAACAAGTTTGATACCTATCCCCGCAGTTTTGTGTAGAGCTGTAGTTGAATCCGGAGCGATGGATGCATCAGTGTAGCAGACAATGCCTGTTGAAAGGTCTGGCATTGGCCAGCTCAACGTGGGTGTTCCTGCACTTATAGATTGTATACCTTGGGTGTTGTCGTTGGGATGCTGATGGTGCATCATTGTGATGTGAGATGGAGTCCCATCTGTGGCTGTTATTGGTGGAGGCTGTGGAGTACAGTGAAGATGATTTCCTGCCTCTTCTTGGTTGGTGTTTTGATGGTGATCCTGCAGTAGTGAGTTTTGAGGTTGTTGATCATCAGGTAGTGGTGGTGGAGGTTGATGTGGACTTGGAGCATCACCATCAATCCATTGCATCATAGCAGCTGTGGCACTATGTACCTGCATTGGCGTCCAGGACTTCCTTTGGAAGTGATTGTCATTTCGAGCTTTCCAAATAAACCATAAGGTGATTAACATTTTGTTAAGACATTGAAGAGGAATGGTGTTATTAATAATGGCTAGAAGAGTTGCTTGGACACCATCATCTTCCTGAGGGAGAGTATCAGTTCTTAAAGAAGGAGTAAAAGAGAACCAAACCGCCCTAGGCAGGTTACAATGAAAGAAAAGATGAGCATCATTTTCAGTTTGACCACAGTAAGAACAAAAAGGGTCTATACGGGTAGAATGTCTAGAAGCTCTATGAGCAGTTGCTAAAGCCCTTCTAATAAGTCTCCAAGTAAAGGTTATAATGATGGGGGGTAAATTTTTGGATTTCCATACCTTGAGCATAATGTGGTTAAGTTGTGGCATTATACTTCTTGAGCCTTGGCTCAGGAGTTGTACTTGATTTTGAGCCGCCAAATGTCTGTAGACGCTTTTCGTGGTGCAGAGGCCATTCTTTGATGGTGTCCACCTGAGAATATCTGGTTGTTGCTGTGGCACAGTAGTTAGCGCTGTGATTTCCTGGACAGCTTGCTCCTGAAAAGTGTTATTTAAAAGTTGCATATCCCAATTTTGAGTGTTAGGCATCCATAGATCAGAAACAGTAGAAGGTAGAGGGTTAGTGACAATGGGGTCCAGAAGATGATCATGGATGGACCTCCAAATAGGGCACCATGGTGTAGACCAAATTGATGAGTTCCCTGCATGGATTTGATAAGTAACATTGGAAATGAGATCTTCTTTAACCTGCAAAAGAGAGGACCAGAAGACAGATTTGGAGGTGGGATTATTTGCCGTCCAAAAAGAAGAGTATGGATAGTATTTAGATTTAAGAACTGCTGTCAAAAAAGGGTTTTTGGAGTTAACGATATCATAAGCAGTGTGTAGAATCAAACTTCTATTGACTATGCGAAGGTCTCTTATTCCTAAACCACCATTTTGTTTGGATTGACAAATGTCGTCCCAGGACCTGTAAGCTCTAGGGTTAGTGGGGTCATCATCTTGGACACCTGCCCACCAAAATCTTCTCATAATAGAGGTAATTTTTTCAATGAAAGTATTAGAGAAGAGGATGGTAGACATGTAATAAACAGGAATGGAGGAAAGAACAGATTGAATATAGGTAAGTCGACCAGCATGATTGATTTTGTTGGCTTTGACAGTGGTCAACTTGGCCAGGAACTTGTTAGAAATGAAATTATAGGCCCTATTCTTGTCTTTGTGGGTAAAAATGAGAGGATGACCAAGATGGATAGTATTTGGAAGAAGATCACTCACTGGAAAAATCTGCTTGATATGACTCTTGGTGGAATTGTCCACATTGCGGCTGAAGTAGATGAAAGATTTATTGAGGTTGGGGATTTGGCCAGACATATTACAGAAATCATTGAGGATGTTGTGGACCATAGTGGCTTCCTGGATAGTTGCTGCTCCACAAAGAATGAGATCATCGGCAAAGAGAAGGGAATGGATAGGAGGGCAATTAGGACCTAAGGTAACACCCTGCGGATTAGCCTCATTCATAGCATGTTGTAAAGCAAGAGAAAGTTCATTAATAGCAACCGCAAAGAGAAAGGGAGATAGCGGACAGCCTTGACGGATACCTTGGTTTGGGTAGAAATAGGCAGTGGGATCTCCATTTACTAGCACCGCCATGGCAGGAGTAGTGAAGCAAGCTCTCAGAAGTTGAATGAAGTTATGATGAAGACCAAGTCTTTGGAGTGCTTGAGTGAGGAAGTCCCATCGTAATCTGTCAAAAGCTTTTGCTAAATCTATTTTAAGAAGAAAAGCTTTGTCTTTCCAAGTCTTTAACCCAAAGGAGTGGATTATTTCCTGCGTGATAATAATATTAGAAGAGATGTGCCTATCTTTAATAAAAGCAGCCTGAGCCCTATCAATGTAATTAGGGAGATGAGGTTTAAGTCTATCAGCTAGAGTTTTAGCTATTAATCTGTAAATAACATTACACAAACTAATGGGACGAAAATCCTGGGGGATAACAGGCTGCATCTTTTTAGGGATTAAAGTGACATACGTATGATTAATTTCCTGAGCAAAAGTAGCATTAGTGTAGAAATCAGTTACTAATTTGTGGACATCATTAGCTAGCCAGGGCCACGCAGACTTATAGAAGGCAGCATTTAGACCATCGGGACCAGGAGAGGCATTGTTACGCATACCTTTGATGATAGTTTGAAGCTCCTGAGGGGTAGGGGTAGAATTAGTGAAAGAATGCAAACCATATTCTGTATCATGGAACTGAGATGTTGGTGCTTGATCCTGAGTAGGCTGATTTGCATATTGCTGTTGCTGTAGTGGGAAAGCCTGTCTTGTGTCCGAAGAGGTATTGTGTCCATATTCCTGAGATGAAGTATTTGCAGGTTGCTGCTGAGAGTACTGCAGAGATGTGTTATTAGTAGAATTAGTACCTGCAAAAATGTCCTGAAAATAGTTAAGAAGGGTGGAGGCAATTTGCTCAGGAGTAGTAGATTCAGAACCATCAGGGTTACGCAAGTAGGCAATGGTGTTCTTTCTATTTCTTTTGACAATAGCCTGATGAAAATAGGATGTATTCCTATCCCCTAATTTGGCCCAGTTCTTTTTGGCCCTCTGTAAATGGAATTCTTCATTCTTGTTGAGGATGTCATGATGCTGGGTAGCTAGGTTCTTTTGAAGGGCAAAGTCTTGCTGGTGGGGGGGCTTAGATTGCTCCTGCAGGAGACTGTTCTCAATAGTATCAAGCTGAGTAGAGAGATTGGGCTTAGCTTTCCTCCATTTCCAAGGTCATAGGCAAGAAATTTTGTTTTCTGGTGAAAAGGCCTGGCGGAAGACTTGAGCCAGCTTGTCTTAGCCACATCATTATAATCCTGCTCCATAGTCCACCAATTCTCAAAACGAAAAATTCTGTTAGTGCGAGGACGATTTGAATGAAGCATAGTAAGAATGGGAGCATGATCGCTATGCAGCATAGGAAGATGGTACACCGTCGTTCGCGGATAAGCCGTGCACCACTCAACATTCGCCAAAGAACGATCAAGACGCTGGAAAGTAGGTGCTGTACTGAAACGTTTGTTAGTCCACGTATAGGCCGGTCCGCTATAACCCAAATCCAAAAAACCACACTATTTCACATAATCACAAAACATATTAATACGTCTAACATCAGCATTACCCGGACCACATTTCTCATTAGCATGCATAATTTCATTCATGTCGCCCATAGCCAAAATAGGTAGGGTGCTATGATTTACCACAAAATGAAGAACCTTATTCCATATGGAACTGGTGTTATCAGGATCACCATAGATGCAAACCAAACCAAATTGCTCTGAAGTACTAGTGCTATTGCACAGAGCTAGAATATAGTGGTGATTGTGATCAACTATGGTGATAGAAACAGTTTGGGTCCAAAACAACCAGAGACCCCCAGATTGACCCTGAGCTGGGACTACAAAGGCATCCGCTACATTAAAACGATTAACAATAGAGGAGCGAGTGATAGTAGAGTTTCGAGTTTCAGAAATAAAGCAAACCTCCGACTTTGTTGACAACAGAAGACGGGCTAGATGCTGCATAGTAGAGCTGCGCAGTGATCCACCTGATCCTTGGCAGTTCCATGCCAACATCATCCGAGGCGGCGGGTTTGTGGTGGACCGTCGAGCAACGATGCAAGGCGTCGCTGGATGCGAAGGATCCGGGGAATTAGTCATATTGGTAGAAGTAAGATGAGGGTTAGGAGTGGTGAGTGTCGGAGTTTCAGGAGAGATGTAAGGTGGCGGATCAGGAGGGATGCGAGGAGGATTGATAGGCGGATCTTCCATGGGAGAGGGAAGTGTGCTTGAATTAGGGGGAATAACTTTAGTGGGAATAGGAAGAATGAAGCGAGCAACAGAGGCCAGGACACTGGATCCAGGGAACTCCTGGATAGAGTGGATCATGGCGACACTTGAGGGGAAGTGACCAGAACGAAAAACAAATCGTGAGACGAGACCATCGCAATGGCCTCAGG
>DXKC01000593.1:6867-20342 GCA_031170775.1 Cymbopogon citratus
ATGACTCTTCCTTTCCTTTTTGTTCTGCTTTAGTTTGAGCAAAACACATGTGGTACTCGATGCTTTACATTCACCATACTTATAATGTCTGCTGCTTGTTCGCAGTTAGGCACCCTTATAGGTATCTTCGAATCAGCCTATTATCCTAAGCATATCACGAAGTTTTCATATCCCAAAAAGTGAGACTAGGAAACAACACAAGTGTGTCTTTTAAGATATTAAAATCCCTAGATGCCAGTGAATAAATGTGGTTGTCCCAATTTATTTGTGCTAAGTATTTGCTACTAATCAACAACAAGCATATGTCCAAAAGAAAGAAGTTGACATATTCAATGGATGTCTCACAACAATCTAATGAATCGTCCAGTGCTGAATCCAATAGCCCAGATATGTATGGTGTCCTGATATCAATTACTATGTTAATCATAACTGACCTGACCCTCTTTCTATCACACTTCCAGTAACTAATAACTACATTGTTTTCAGCTTTTTCTCCATCAAATGAGGATTAACATCGACTATTAGTATTTACATAATAAAATGTTAGTAATAAAAAAATATACCTTGCACACACCACAGAAACATCATCTTTTGTACAAATATCTTCTGCTGAGGCTTTATAATGCACATATGAACAGTTTGGCTTATAGCAGTCCTGAGCCAAGGCGCAACCAATTATCAGACAAAAGAAAGAAGCCGATGGGCTCCAGGGAACTGAATATCTAAGACATACCTTATTGTTGAGCCATATATGACAATATCTTGTGACACCAAAGGTTGCTCTATATGGTAAGCATAAAAAGAGCAAGCCCATACCATTAGAAATAAGATGAATAACAAGATGTATGATGATTCATTTAAGTCGAATTGCAGTTTATATAGAGCCAACTTACTTTAAAGGTCTACTATCCAAGGTATAACCATCCACTGCCCGTATGCATCTGATAGCCTCCTCCTCTTTTGTGAATCTAACATAACTAAAGAGATGTGTGCAAAGAGTTAAACAATGGATAAGCATCTGATCTCAAACATAATATAATTCATTATGTTTGCTAAGAGTAATTTCTGCTCCATACAAAATGTATGTAGAAGGAACCAACAACAAAATTAAGTAACATCAGAACTACAATTCTTGAGCCAAAATCATAGCAAATGTCACAAACAAAGATGGATTGCCCACGTCACTAGAAAATGGAAATGGCATGCAAGCAAATTTCCAAATTGTGCAACTTTTGTTTGTGGTCATAACAGAAAAGATATGAAGTATATCCAAATCACTTACACACGGCCAGAGTCAGGAATATGTTGGTTAGCTCCAACATTATCAATGATAATGTTTTCTATCTTTCCATACTGTCCAAGGAAACTCTTCTGTCTCAGCACCTGCATGAGAGCATACAGTTAGAATTCATCTTGATGCATCAAGAGATTTACAGGAAAAAACGAAGAAATATGGTCAAAATGCTTGCACTCTCAGTACAAAGCATCTACCTTCTCGCTGGCGAACTCAGTCGGCATACCAACAATATAGACAAGCTTCCGTTGAATCACACGAACGCTATTTGGATCTTTTGGCTCTGAGTGTACCAACTGAACTTTTGCAGCTGTTTGCTTATGAGACTTGGTCTGTTCTTTTTGATAGTTGGACTTATCAGCAGAAAGTTCCCTTAAACTGGCATTTGGGAAAATAAGGAAGAGAAATTCAAGTCAGCCAATTATTATTGCATTTTGAAGTTTGATGAATTAGCGTTTTGAAGAAATGAAAATGGGCATGTGGTGAATAAGTGGACTTTTCGCTGATAAAAACATCAAATCTTAAGAGATAGAGCACATGCATTTGGTTCCTGGCGCTTGTCTCCAAGATCTTATCCTTGTTATATACAGAACGGCATCCAGGGCACCTCCCACCAGATTCATCAATTATACGATGCCAACACCAAAGACATATCTACCAAGAAAATTATGATTATAAATATGCTAACTTAACAACAAACACAAGAAAAGACATCATCTGAGCTGTGCATATTTAACTAAACCATGATACTAAAAGCACAATACTTAATCATGAAGGTAGAAATGGAAAAAGGATTTAATTTATTATTTCACTAACCGGGCCATGTTATCTAAAATAGGATGCTACAGATACTTCTGAATGCTAATGCAGTACAGATGATGTTCAGACTATTACTGTCAAATTCAAAAAACATACTACATCAGAAATATTTACTGGACAAGAGCAATACTGACATCTCTTGGTCTTTCCCTTTTTCGAAAAATACAAAATAAGCTTCACAAACCATGAAGAGGATACATAACTACAGGTATTTATTACCCATCTTTTAGCATGAGAAATGAAAATATAATCATATAAAACAATTACTGATGTAGCTTTGCAATAATTGCAAACAGAAGGCATGAAATACATCCAAATAAATAAAGACCATGGAATGCACAACACAATGGTAATCAAGCAGTCAAGCCTTGGATGTTCACCTCATATCCACATTTACATGGCTTCAGTTGTTTATCTGTCAAATCCATCTTGTTCAAGCAAAGTGGACATTTTTCATTAGTTTGGTCGCTCATGGTGACTCTGCCTTAATAGTTGAAGAAGCAGGATAACTGAAAATAGAAGAAGAGTTATTTTACCAGAAATATGATACAGTATAAGGATGTACAGTTGCAGAACATGATTAATCTAAACAACAGTATTGGAGAGATGTTGCAAAATATGGAGCTTGATTGCTATAGCAACGCATCTACCACTTCAGCAGGCATCATTGGCTTTGTTTCAGATATGTGAAAAGCATTGTTAAGCATAGCACAAACTTATATCAATAATTCTGAATTCTGAATAACGATGAAGCTTGAAAGGTTAGGGTTCAATGAGGCAATAAAGTTATCAAATAACAAGAAGTTAAGTGTAACTTTGGTGAGTAAAACCAAGTGAGGATCCCCTAGTAAAAGCATCTTTTCAAATATGCACAGTTTAACCAAGGTATTTTCTCTCCCACAACGGTAGAAGTAGAACCTAATTTCATTACCAGAAAACAACAAAACTACAACAGTTTGCCAGCACCTCTGAACACAAACGGCCTATGTCAGTTTAATTAAGGAAATTGAAAATATATCTTTTATGTCAACTAGTTATTAAAGCTAGGCATAACTTTAATATGGTAATAAACTTTCTGCTCGACCAAGAAGAGCTCCTTTTCCATCCATAATAACATTAAAATATCCTCAAATCCTGAGTAAGTTCTGTCAATAAATTGGCATATTCCATAAGTGAGACCCCAGGAACCATACTTCCTATTAAAAGCTTGCTTCAAATAACTGTAGTTACTCACATATTGCTTGCTTGCACAAAGCATGGGATGTTTTCTTCAAAGAAAATCAAATATTAGTCAGCAACTATGAATGTTAGCAAGCTGTTGTACTGTTAGAATCAACAGATCACATGTATCTATTCTTGACGTAATCGTTATCCCACTAAGGAAAATATTGTGCCAAATCATCTCTGCGCTACGCTCCATCAATAAATTAAACGAACAATTTCTACTGCATACCGAAACAGACTCCCATTAAACACAGTATATTAACTACTCGTATTTGTTGGCTGGCACCAATAGAATATTCGTTGATCGGGTTATTAATGACAGTGCAACATTAGTATCCTGAGCTCCAGAAGCCTGAAGGAAAGATGCACCAGGCTACATCATCATAATGCACGAGTACAAACCATAGTCTAATGCTCTAGTTGTGTGCTGTACTTCCCCTCTCGCGGAAATCTCATACACGGTTCATTAAGTCCCAGAATTTTGTAAGCTACATTGACAACCAAAAAAAAAAGGTGCATGCTAATCTACCCTCAAGCCTTCAACAAATCAGGGGTCCACATGCAAATCCTGAACTCTGAGAGGTGCATGCAGCAAAAGTACACCTAAACTGGAGCTCTAAACTCTAGTAATGATCTCTTATCCAGATGATAATGCGAGTTCTAATAATGAAAAAAAAACAACTAATCTCAAACTCAAATTAAATTAGTCTTCAATACTCAAGAGTCAAAGACTTATTTATACAGTAAAAAGGAATAGCAGTGACCAATCCCACCAAAACCTCACTAAAAATTAAATTAAAATACCAAAACTGGAGACAGCACCAAGGCATTTTATCTGCGATGCATCGATTTGAAGACAAAGCAAAACGATACTAGCTGATTAACAACAGCCAAGCCTAATAAATACACATGTGCAATCAAAACCGACTCCCATACTTAGCCCTAGATAATAATCAATAAATTCCAGTTAAAATAGCCGCCAAAACATCCCACATTCCACCTCCACCAAAACCACGGGAGTGATCGCGGCCAACGGCCGTATTCAGCAGCAAAGCACACTGAAAACCACCGGGGGCAAATCAAACCAAAAGCCCACCAAATTTTCACCAAAACCCCCGCCCCGCCACAACAAAGCCCTAGCGCAATCAACCACCGCGCCAATGCTGAGAAACAGTGAGACCGCCGCCGAAACGCACCAAACCACCGGGAAACCGCGGCCGAATACCCCCCGGAGCCCCACATTGCCGTAGTCGGAAAGCCCTAGCGCGAGGCGAAATGGGAGGGTCTGCGATCGGAGATTGGAGCGGGTGGGGGGATGGAACTCACGTCCAGAGAAGCGGAGGCGATCGCCGCCGCGGGCCGCACCTCGGGATTAGGGTTTCGAGCTCCCCCGCCGTCGACCTCCAGACCAGAGACTCCTCCGCCTCCTTCTCTCTCTATACCCCCTCCGCCGCTGCTTCCCCCTTCTCTCCCAATAAAACTTGAGAGAGAGAGGAGAGCCTTCGCATCCGTCCTTGGCCTTTTTGTTTTTTTTCTTTCCGAGTCCAAGAGAAGCGAGAAGTCTTTAATAATTGGCCCGACGACGCGTCGCCCACGGACCCGCTGCCGAGCGAGATACGCGGCCCCCCGTGTCGGGACGCCGACACGTGGGCCTGGTTGATGCGTGGGGTCAAGCTGGCGGTGACTCGGGCTAGACGTGGCCGGCCCTTTGCCGCGACGGGCCGTCAGGTCTTTTCTTGCTCCTCTCTCATCTGACGCGGGCCGGCCGTGTACTTTGGGCGAAGCGCATTGCTTCATGCCATCCTCGCGCGGGGCGTGGGCCCGCGAGTCTGGAGGGACCACATGTCGGTCGCGGGGAGGCCGGGTGCTCGTACACGCGTGGGGGCCACAGGGGTGGGTTGTCGTTTCCGCGGCGCATCCGGATATCCCGTTCGGGAGTGAGACCCGCACGCAAGCGGTTGAGATGGGGGTTACTGCAGGTCACTGGAAAGTGGGGCCGGAAGGTTGTGCGGGCCAGATGTCAGTGAAGGGGGTTTGGGTGCGTGGACGCAACCGCCAGCCGGAGCCAGTGCGGGGCTGGCTTCCATTGAAGGCAGGAGATAGCGTGGTGGGGTGGGGAAAGTGACTGCGAACTGGGGCCGAGATGAGCGGTCGCAGCCGCGGCGGCACCCTTGGTGTGGGCCCGGATCGGGGCGTTGGACTCGTGGGACTCGGTTTAATTCGGGCGGGTCCCGTGCACAGTTGGGTGATGTGGGGAGGTTTTGCACTCTGATCAGCAGGCTTTCAGGCTGCTGCAGCTTTGCAGAAGGCGTCCTCATCGGCTCATCAGGCAACTCTTTGAAGAGCAAACAACGGGCTGCCGGTTCTTCAGTTTCGATTTATTAGAAATCCAGTGGCTGATAAGCAGGTTGACGTTGTTTTGTTGCTACAGAGAAATATTATGGTTAAGCATCTCCAGCAGTTTGGCAAAATCACTTGGCATCTCTCAAATTTTACCAAAACCCAAAATTATGTCCTCCAGCAGTTTTGCATAACGAGTTGGCAAACTCGGTCACTTGGCATCCGCGGCGTCCGCGCGCGTATATTTGCGCGCTGCCTTCGACTTGGCATCGCCGTTTCGCGCGGCTTTCTCGACCCTCCCGCGCGCGCGCGAAGGTGCCTTCCCGCACGGCCTCTGATCTTCTTTCCCGCGCCTATTCCTATCTGTTCGCCGCGCAGCCGCCCATACATATCACGGCTGTTCCTCGTCGCCCGATATTCTTTCCCGCGACGGCGAGGAGCGAGCCCTTGAGGTTAGCCGCGAAGAGGTCCCCGCCGCCGCCGGCTTCCGTCGCCTCGAGGGTCATCGGTGGTGTGCAGCGACGGTACGCGCCTCGCGCATTTGAAGCGAAGCCTCCGGAGTCCGGACTCAGGCTTGGATTTGGAATCGAGGTTTCAGTGTTTCGCTTTGACCGGCGATGTGCGCGATGCCGCGATGTGGTTTGGTTGGAGTTGGACGGCGGGACGAGGCAGAGGAACAGCCGAACAGGTGCAGCAGGGGAGGGGCCTCGGAGAATTTACTACTGGGATTTATTATTCGAATTCCTCATTTCTGAGTTTTCTTGTTCCTGGGTTTGCTTCGCCATTGCTTGGATTGGAGTACAGCAGCACATGGGATGCGCAGACACTGCCACGACGAAGTGCGTGTCCGGCTTGGAGTTTGGGACTTGGGAGTGAAGGCGATAGAAGACGAGCACGCAAGTTTGCCTCTTGGGTAAGTACAGAGATTACAGTACAGAGATTACACGCGCGATCGAGGATCAAGATTGAGGTACGAATTGCATTTGTTTCCCTTGATCTTCATGCACACCTATGTGATGTGATGAAGAGGCCTGCAGGAGGGACTACTGACGCGCGATGTGATGAAGAGGCCCGGCGGCGTCGAAGAAGAGCCGGCGGCGGCATACACGCGATGAATATCACGGACGGAGGAAAGATAGAAGTTGGGTGGGCCTTTTTTTAAAATTTGCCAAGCCCAAAATGCCAAACTACTAGAGAGAGCCTCTTTTTTAACTTGCCAAATTGTTTTGGGACTTGCCAAATCACATAATTTGCCAAGTAAAATTTGCAAAACTGCTGGAGATGCTCTGTTCAAGTAAATATAAGGATGTCGTTTGTCTAATTCTCTACGATGGCATCTCATGCAATTTATCTTAGAACGTCTCAGACAATTTGAAAAAAAGTGGGAACTCTCACTAACCTGTTTTGACACGAGGTAAAAAAAAAAGAAACAAGATTAGCAACTCCTTGGTCGCAATTGTGCTTTTGTTTGCACAGTACAAAGGTTTTCTCTGATTCTTCATCTTTGCACATGAAAAATCGATCACTCAACGGCAAATGGATTGCATCATTTACTTCATCGTGCACGCAACCAAGCAACTATCCGCCTTGGAGAACCCTCGTGTACCAGAGATGGCAACATGCATGTTTTCCAATTCATGTGGAGAGTTTCTGTATTAGAGGATGGAGATGTTGTAATTTACCCCCCCGCGGGTATGGGGGGCGGGGGTAGTTTCCCCCGTTGCTTATGGCGAGGACGATATTGTTTTATGTTCCATGTCTCTGTTTCCCCGATTTATGCAGGAGCACCCATCGGTTATAATCGACAATGGTAGCACGCTGACAGTTAAGGTCAAGTGTTAGTGATGGCGTGCGAGAGAAATTGCAACCGTTGCAAGAAAAGATGGTGTGTCGCGATTCTTTTATTTTAGTATATTCTAAAATTTGAAATTATCATAGCATCTTCAAAAGATAACTCAATCTTATTTCTCATACTAAAAATACATGTATATTATTGTGATTGCTTGTCATATTGCGAATATCAACGAGGGCATTTGGTTCTCTGCCATCATTCGCCACACCTAACATGAAGCATCCATAGAAAGAGCGGCAGTTGTTTAATTGGTTCCTGCATCAAATGTGGCAGCCATAGACTCACAAATTTTTACGCACGGAACTCGTCACGAGTGTGGCGTTAAAAACGACCGTCTCTTCTTAGGCAGCACTACTTTGTGGCTTTCCATGGCCGATAACCAAGGTGGTTCTAAAATTTTCATCTCCGTCAAGCGTGGGACATTCACCCCCAACCTCCTATCCACTTTAATGGCATTGAAAATATGTTGGAAGAGGAAAAAAGGTTACACTGACTATAGGGGTCTTGTTTCGCCACCAAAATGCCTCCCTTGGGAGGAAACACATGACCCTGGATGTCGGGTGGATTTGGACTACAGTTACACCTATGAGATTGGTGACGGGGATGACTCTCCACATGATGTTGTGATTCTTTTCAATTGCCTTGAAAGGGATTTGAAATGTTTTTACAATTTGTTTCTGTAGCATCTTTATTGTCTCTATTGTCGGTGTCATAGCCGATTCAAACAATGGTTCTAGAAAATAAAAGATTTTTGTTGATGTTATTCCAACATTTCAATGACTTTGACAAGATCCTTGTACTGTCTAATCGGATTTATTTTGTTGTTTTACTAAATTTCTCTTTTGAACTGAACGTAGCTCCTACCTTCTTGTTAAAAAGCCTAATGTAATCGGAAAATGATATCCACATTCTCTTGAATTTATCATCCCTACTTATCTGTGTTTTTCTCTCACAACAAAATATTATCCGCCGACTAACACACTATTTCGTCATACTATATGATGAAGTTATCCCAACTGTGAAACAAAAGAATATTCGAAATACAATGTTGCTTGCTCACTTCCTTGCCTACAACTTAGTTTAAATTGTTGGACACTTTTACAGTCGAAGCTGTAGCTTCCAAATTACTAGAACAGTCTCCTTTAAAGAGAAGTGAACACGCTTAAACAGTGTTCGGCTGGTCAAGTTTCAGCTAAATCTGGACTGGTTTGGAGTTGTTTGGCTGGTTATTGTGTGTCCATTTCAACCTAAATCAGTTCAGACAAGATCAGCAAAACACAACCGGTGCTCATACACAAAACAGTGACTGGCCCGCACGCTGGCTGTAAAAGTGTCCACCGTCTTTGTCCGGCATTGACTCTTCTCGCTCTCATTTTATTTGACTTTGGAGCATGCAGATGCAAATCAATCCCACTATACATCACCTTCCTCCAACATACTCCCTCCGTCCCGTTTTAATCGTCGCCGGGAAGAGAGCACGGGAATTAAGAAGCGAGGGCTCGGAGGCAACACCGTAGGGACACGGATTGACAAGTCTGCAGTTAGATTCCTTCACTCACATACTCCACGAATACTTTGCAATAAACAAAGCAACCAGGCCAATCAGGCACTTCACTCGGTGGCTTGGTGCTCGGGAGCGGGGGAGACAAGACTGCTCCGTCCACTGCGCAAGACTGCTCCATCCACTGCGCTGTGTTGTACAGGCCTAGGCTATGCATAGCGAACGACTAATATTTCGGGACACGGAACTGTTGCTTCCGCGACAGTTAAAAAGGGACGGAGGGAGTACCAACGCAACCGGCCAGCCCAATAGCGTAGTCATGTTCGTCTTCCTCTAGGTACATCATGTACTCGGGGAGATTCAGGGCCAAGAAGCTGGGCGGTGGGTACATCCTCGCAACCCTAGCATAGCGCTTCATCCATTCCGTGTTCGGGTCGTACTTGTGCAGCTTCCCGGCAAGGCGGTACTCCTCCTCGACATCCTCCTCCGTCATGGCGACGTACCGCTGCACCTCCTCGATCGCCACTGTAATGAACCTCCGCCCCGCCGTCCTCTCCTCCGGCGTTATCTTCCGGTGGAGACGAACAACGGTGCCACTGCCATTACCAGCACCCTTGCCGTGACCCCTCGCGTCGTCGCCGGCGGCGTGCTTCGCCATGGTTCTCCTTTGGCATTGCTTTCGACTGATCAACAGGCAACAGGTCCGCACACGTGGTTCTTCCTCCGAACAAAAAGATCTTTGCAAAACAAACTACTCGTGCTGTGGTGGAGCGATGCATATATAGAGAGACGTGACCGTGCCCAATTCCACTTTCACGGTCGTTCGCGCGACCCGTCTGCGGGCGAACGATCCGACCGGCGCGGCCTTCCCTTTGTTATCTTGTTTCTCTTTTCCTTTTCAGGTCCATCACGTGAATATCCTCTCGGCCCGGAAAAAACTCTCCCCTTTCTCTTCCCGAGCGACTGCCCGTTCATTTCCCGAGCCACCCAACGCCAGCCGGAGAGTTTGAACGCCGCCTGCTCCTGGCGGTGCTCCTCTAGGTTTCCGGCGCGGGCTCATCGGCGGCGTTGGCGAGCGCGGTTCCTCGCGACGTCGCGCTCCTCTTGTCCCCACGGAATTCCAGCTTCTTCCGGCGAGTTTGAACGTGGCGCGGTGCTCGTCTAGGGTTGCGCCCCGAGCTCACCGGCGCCGGTGGCCAGCGCGTGGTCCCTCCTCCGGCTGCCGGCCTCTTCTCCCCGCTGAGCGCCACCAACTCTTCTCGCTCCTGCCCTTTCGGCAGAGGATTTGAGGACGACCTCGGGCGCTTTGATTTGGGGATTTCGGCTGAGGGATTTCTCGAAGGTATTTCTGATATCTATTTCGACGTCCTGCCCTTTGCATTGTTCGGGTTTTGGTTCCATTCATTGGGGTTTTGGGGTTCGATGTGTATTAGGGTTTTCCCTTTCTGAATCCCCATGGATTTGACGAGGATGCATGTGTTGGATTTGGTAAATGTAGACGAGATGTGGAATCTGGATAAGGAGGTGTTGAGAGAGGATTTTATTGTTGAATCATTATTGAATCATCATTATGTACATTTTAGTTGGATTTTTATGCATGTTTAGGTACCTGAGTACCTGCTCAGCAAAAGCAAATTTAGTCTTCTCTGACTAAATTTCTGTTAAACATGCTTTAAAAGTTTATGTAATACAGTACTGCTCATGCTGTACCTGGCACCGTATTTTAGTTATTGATTTAGATATATGGAAATTCTTGTGTGACACTAAGTATATATCATCTCTGCAAGGCATATCTTCCATTTGGGTGTCAAGTTAGGAAGTCTAAATTACATGATAAGGTGGAGTTTTCTGATGATGATGTATCTGATGATGACGACCTCTTCTTGATTCGAGGATTCCGGCGGTGGGGATTCGAGACGACCTCGGTGGGTTCGATTCGAGGATTCCGGCGGTGGGATTCGAGACGACCTCGCTGGGTTCGATTCGAGGATTGCCGCGGTGTGATTCATTGAAGGTATTTCTGAGATCTATTTCCTTTGATTCATTGGGGATTCCGGCATTATATTAGCATGGCGTCAAAGTGTGGATTAGGGGCTGGTCCTGCACGTGATCAACGTCACATTGATTCAGATTTGCCTCACATTCTCTCGCCTTGGTCTCTAGCTTTGCCTGTAGAGGTTGTCCTGTTCTGTAGTTTTGAATCAGTTGTGAGGGATTATAAAACTTGTTGCTGCAAATCAGTTGACATTTCGATCCACTGTCGAGAAATTTTAGTTTGTTCACTTCTCAACCAAAATCAATATGCTGATTTTTTTTACTGCATGCCCACTAATTATAATTGCAGCTCTGTATTTTAGAGTTCCCAGACTGTGAAGTAGTTTTGAACAAATGAATGTTGTATGTTCAGTGTTCCTTGGGTTATGTTCACTTCTCAACCAAAATCAATATGCTGATTGAGATCTCTTTTTGTTTGCAGATGGCTAAAGGACAACTTTCTGGTCAAGTTAGGAAGTCTAAATTACGTGATAAGGTGGAGTTTTCTGATGATGATGTATCTGATGATGATGTATTAAGTGAGAATGAGGTTGGATCAAGTGAGGAGGAAGAGTTATCTAAGAATGAGGTACCAAAAAAAGAAAATGTAAGTCTTTTTTTTGTTCAATTAGGTTCCATTTAAAAAATATGTTAAATATGTTGTTTTGTTTAGGAATCTGAATCTGAAGATTCTCGTGTTAATGTTGCTCAACCCAGTGATGAGGATGGTAGTGACATTGGCGAAGATGAGAGATTTGATTGTTCTGTGAGTAATGTTTTTATAGCCAACTTGTTTGTTCAATTATCAGTTTTTAAAATTCTAATTTTAAAAACTCTGTTCGTGGTTACTAAATTAAATAAGTAACTTATACCTCAAACATTCCCTATTGTGCTTAAATATGGCTCATAATTTCAATGCTAACTTCATTTAAAGAGAGTGGCTAAAGTTTCAGTTTAAATTTTAGTTAACTTTTACTCAAAAGTTTATTGCTCAGTTTCACTCAAAGTTCTAGTTAAATTTGAGTAAAAGTTTGAATCGAAGTTACTGTCAAAGTTTTGGTTTAGTCTAGTCAAGTTTTAGTAGAAGTTACAGTCAAAGTTTGTTGCTAAGTTTCAGACAAAGTTTGAGTCAAAGTTTGAATCAAAGTTACAGTCAAAGTTTGGATTAAGTTTAATTTTAATACTGTGTTTGGATTACAGTCAAAGTTTGGATTAAGTCAAAGTTAGAACATCCAACTTGTTTGGTTAAGTTTTGTTTCGAATTAATATTTTTGACTAATTTTTTGATGTCACTGGTCATAAGTTGTTTGTTAAATTATCAGTTTTGAACTTGTCTGGTTAAGTTTTTTTTTGGAATTACTATGTTTTGGAAGCTATTATTTATGACTTGGTTGCATAAGTTGTTGTATAAAGTTGTTTTCAGCTGCTCACAACTTGTATGTTGAAATAATCAGTTAAAAACTTGTCTGGTTAAGTTTAATTTTAAAGTTGTTATTATTATTATTATTATGAACATACTGACTACTGTGTTTAATTTTTTTTTTCAGAGCTTCCAGACTCAGTTTAACATGGTTACTTTGTCTGAAATAATTGAGAAGTTAACTGATGTTCAAAAGAAACTGGTCAAGGATTGTGGGTTTTGTTCAATTCTTAAGCTGAAGTGCAAACACTTGCCTTTCAATCAGTTTATTGTCCGGTTGGCATCTTTCTATGATGAGAAGACACAGTCTATCAAGGTTCCTGGCACTCGTCCATTTAAAATTGATGCGAAGATAGTTCATTGGAACCTTGGAATCCCTTATGGTGGATGTAAGCTAAGTTCAAAAGTTACCAAGTTGACTAGGTCTGCTATTGCTGAGGATACTACTGCTGGACCTAAAGCTCCCAAAATTGTTGATCTTGTTGCTATGCTTGGACCTAAACTTGTCGGAGACCAATTTGTTAGGGTCTTCCTTTTAGTACTCCTGTCTATATTTCTTTGCCCGTCTACTGCTGATAGGGCCAGCCCGCGTTTCTATAATGGCATTCGTGTAATCAAGAACATCAATGGTTATGACTGGTGTGAAGCAGTGGCAAGCTGTTTGAATCGTGGGCTTCTCAAATTCAAACATTCTTTGGCAAAAGAGAGCAGAAGTCCAGGATTGTGTGGTTGTCTATTTGTGCTCTATGTAAGTATTTCTACAAAAATAACTTCTTCACACCTTTGAATTTTGTATTACTGGGCTGTCTACTTTATATAGCTTGTTCATTTTTCTTATCCTGTTTCAGACTGTCTACTTTGATTTCATGCGTTCAGACAATGATGGTATTCCAGATACAATACCTCGTATTGATGCTTGGAATGATGATTTTGTTGATGCATATATGGTAAAGTTTGCGAGGTTTAAAAATGTTGAGGTAAATGTTGATAT
>DXKC01000596.1:0-13431 GCA_031170775.1 Cymbopogon citratus
GCCGGCGGGGCCGTCGAGGGAGGCGAGGCGGTTGCTGGGGCGGCGGGACGGGAGGCAGTTGACCAGCCCGCCGCCGCGCTTCTTGACGCTGTACGAGAGGTCGGTGAAGCGGAGCAGATACGGCACCGGCGGGAGCACCGGCTGGAGCTGCAGCTGCTGCTGCTTGCCCGACGCATCGCTGTTGTTGTTGCCGTAGCAGGAGGATGGCTCGTCGATGTCGACCACCACGGCGTGGCCGGAGGCGGCCGCCATCGGCGTCAGGCGGTTGTTGGTTGGGTGTGTGCACGAGCTTGGCGCGCTCTTGCTCTGGTGGTGGCGTGTCGCGGCGGAGACCTCGGTCGGGTACCGGCGATGGTTGCTTGCGCGCGGCAATGGCAGGTGGTTGGGCTTGGCTTGGAGAGCGTGGCGTTGGCGCGTTTACTTATAGGAAGCCGAGGAGCTGGGCGTTACTGGGCAGTCGGAGTAGGAGACCGCAGTGGTGACCACCGGGGCGTCGACCACGTTTGTGACCCTTCGCGGCTGTTTCTTTTTCGGACACGCCAGCTTTGGGTTCCTATACAGTCTAGTTTTACACAGGCACGGTACTGTCTGTGTATGGTAGGTTGTTTGGGATGGGGATTTGAGTTTGGTAGCCAAACTTGTACAAACACAGCTCGGAAATAGAATGCAGGCCTTGTTCTCTTCTCTAGAAATTCTAACTCTTTTCCATCACATCATCATCACATCAATCTTTAGCTGCATACATAGAGCATTAAATGTAGATAAAAAAATAACTAATTACACAGTTTGGTTCTAAATCACAAGACGAATCTTTTAAGCCTAGTTAGTCTATGATTAGACAATATTTATCAAATACAAACAAAAGTGCTATAAGAGTTTAGAATTCAACTTTCTAACTTTCTCCAGGGAAGAGAACAAGGCCGCAGTTACGAAAAAAAAAGTCATATATGGACCGAAGAGATAAGACGTCAATGTCCTGTTCTTGGTATAGTTATCTCCAACAGTGATTTGGGTGGGAAACCAAAGCGTGACCGAAAGAATCGTACTGCCGCGCTGTAAAAAAGTTACTAGAACGAACGGGTCGTACCTGTCACCGATAGTCCACCGAGTCCATGTGAGCAGCAAGAAGTGCATCATCCAGAACGATCACGACCTCAGTACCCGTGCTGTGATAACTGCAAAGTGTAACCGTTCGCCGTTGGCAGGCAGCAAGGACGTGCAAGACTCGGCCAAGCGGCAGCACAAGTCGCGCAACAACTCTGCCGTGCACCTATTATGCATGCCAGCCAGCCACTCACCAACTAGATACCAGCAGGAAAAAAAAAGGGGGGATGGCCAACTTTTCAGTTACCGTAACTTTCAAATGCTTCAGGCCACAAGACTGATGCTACCATAACAGCACTCATCAGGCAAAAATCAACATGGGAACATTTGTGAACATTCACTTATTCACATGCAAGCCAGCCCGAAGGCATCATGTCATATATCCATCCTAAGAGAAGAATTAAGAGTGCTAGATCAAAGCAAAATAAGTCCACGTTTCATCAGACAGGAAAAGATGCAGCTATCATGTCTTTTGATATATGGTAGTGAAAATAGCTATGCCCATAGAGTCTGCCCATTGCATCACGAAGCACCACAGAATGGGATGGGCATCTTTCAGGGTGACTTGCTTCCTGCAGGGGAACCACCGGGCGCAGCATCATCATCGTCATTGTTACCATTGCCCTTGGGGCTAGGGCTACGGTCAGCCCTGGGGATTGGGCTACCATCAGCCCTGGGGATTGGGCTACGGTCACCTCTAGGACTCGGGCTCCGCCCATTAGCTGCAGGGCTGCGGTTACCACCAGATGGGCTCCGGCTGCGGCTCCTGCTCCTGCTGTTTTCCCTCCCTCTGGGGCTGTCGCCACGGTCTGAACCATTGCCTTCGCCATTATCCTTTGGTGGTGGGCTCATCACCTGATCCTGGGGGCTGCGACTCCTTGGGCTCCTGCTTCTATCAGGTGTAAGGCTGCGCTCCTTTTCCTTTGGAGGTGGCGAGGCAGAACGCATGGGGCTCCTGCTGTAACTAAGACTCCTTGATCTCCTATCGTCGCGGTCACGGCGACCTCCCCTAGGAGATTCAGACAAGGATCTCGATCGGCTGCGGATAATAAAAAGGGAATATTAAAACAAGCCATATAACCCCCCAAAAGAATAAACAAACAGCTCAACTGCTCAAGGGAAAAACTATGATACCTATAGCTCCGGCTCCTGCTTCTGCTATAGCTTGGACTGCGACCCCTTCCACGGCGTGGAGTTGGGGACCGTGAGTAACTTCTTTCACGCCTGAAAACATACATGTTCATCAAGGTGATTTGCAAGTAATAGCGTTAAAGAAAGGCTATGGTTCAACAATTTATGTTACAAAGCATTAGACTGGAGGACAAGAAATTAATCAGTATAAGCACCTGACACTCCTAGGACTGTTCTGGCAATTTCTTTCTATATGCCCTCTTTCTCCACAACGGTAGCATTTGTTTTTCCAGTCACCAGCCTTACAGTCTCTTGCCCAGTGACCATCAATTCCACAATTGAAACAACGACCTGTACCAGGTGGAGGGCCTCTTCCCATATATTCACGTGAGCCACCTGGACCACGTGGGATCTGCAAGCACAAGTTACACACAAGATCATAAGCAAATCCAGTATCAAAATGCACATGATAATTTGAGTGCTCAAAAAAGGAAGATAAGAATTATAATCAGTTCATTCAGAAATCATGTGATTGAAGAGGCAACTTACCCCTTTAGCAAACTCAACAACAATGCGACTCCCATCAACATCCCTGCCATCTAGCTGGTACCGAGCCTCTTCAGCATCATGATGATCACTAAACTCCTGTATGGTAATTTGGAACAGAGTAAAACAGACAAAACCATGAATATAAAAAGTATTTTTCCACACAATAACAGGTACAATAGAACAGAAAATGTAAATAGCTCCTGAATTAAACTGTGGGAGGTAAAATTAACATACAATAAATGCATAGTCGCGCTTCAACTCCACTTCTCGTATTCTGCGCAAAGGGTTGCCACAAACAGTAAGCCGTCATGAGTCAAGTACTCAAATGCATCACCAACTTGGAACTTCCACTAAAACAGTCAATAACATCACACCAAGGGCACCCTTCACCAAATGGTCACCAAGTCCACCAAGGGCACCCTTCCACCAAAGACCTCCCGGTAAAAACCGAAAAACCTTCAACAAGATCATTCAAGTCAAACACTCAATTTCTGAGGGGGGCACAAACTTCTACATTATGTACGTAACAGAAACTACCAAAGACAACGGTTTGGAGAGGGACTCAACCGCAATTAACTTGAAGAGACTCGATAGTATCACTGAACCCAGCAACTGCTAAAAATATCTATGACAAGGGTAATAAGGGGGCCCTAGCTTCCTAGGCTCTTCTATTTAGCAGATCATTTGCACCTCCACCAGTTCAGACTAAATCACAGTTTACCAACTGAACTTAACAAGTAGGTTATCACTTTACCTGAAACCTGATGTCAACAACCTATTCAAAGAGCTGGAGAACACCCTCACTAGTACTTCTACAGACCAGACATAATGACAGCCCAAATGATTTACAGAAATCAACTATCCTGACTCAACTTCCCATGATATGCTATAGGTTCAAAGCACAAAACTTCTGTTTACCATTATACCAAATTATCAGAATATTTGGACAAAAATAAAGCATTGCAACATTCTTCTACTTCTGGACTCTGGGCAACCTCCGAGTGACCATAGAGCTGTTCTTACCTTCCATATCTGCCAAACAGATATTCTAAATCGCGGGAACGAGTACGGGGGGCCAATCTGCCAACATACAAGCGCGTGCCTCCATAGCGGTCATCATAGCGAGGCATACCCCCTGCCCACAAGCAAAAAATAGTTATCAGTTATTTCATCAAGAAGTGAATGAATATTAACGAACAAAGTGGCAGAACACAACTACAACGAACTGAATTGACAATACGGTTGAGCGATAGCAACTGTGGGAGTACAAAAAACTCTATCAGAGCTCTATATGAATGGTAGGTGCTAGACCTGAAGATTTCCACTGTCATCTCGTACAACAGAGACATACCAGATAGCAACCCAACTAATAAGGTTGGTTGCTGGTCATTAATCATGAGAGCCACTGTACAGAAACTGCTATGCTAAAAGTACCATCTGCTAGAACTGATCCCCAACCCCCAAGGGATTGGACTCAACTGTATTTGCCCTTCACTAAAGAAAGGTTTAAAAGCCTCATGATTTCATTGCCCTTCACTAAAGAAAGGTTTAAAAGCCTCATGATTTCATTGCGAGTAGCAGTTGTCTCTAGTAATCTAGTTGCCAACAACTGCAATAGCCACAACACTATGCAATTCAAGGAAACAGAAACTAAAATTCACAATAGGATTCAAACAGAAGCAACCTAAACCCACAGCAAAACCATGAGTAAGACTGTAAGAGAGTGCCAACAAAGAGGGCAGCAGAAATTGCAACATGGAGTGCCCCCCATCCATGGTCATTGTTGATTGGTTCTAATCAATTATGAGAGCAACCATACAGGAATTTCTGTGTGAACAGCAGCATATCTCACGACGATAGAATTAATCCCCACAGATTTGGGCTCAACTATACTAGCCCTTCATCACCAAAATGATGTCTAAAGCCTTGTGGTTTCACTGCAAGGCTGTCTCCATTGCTGTCCCTAAACCCTCATCAACAGTAATACAGCGCGAAAGTGTTCAATTCGATGCGGTCCCTAATCCCTCAGCAGTAATACAGCGTGACAGTATTCAATTCAGGAAACTAAAATTCGAGCCAGCTACCCTCCACCTCACCCGACCTAGAACAGCCTAATCCCCCAACAAAACCCTAAGCGACCCTCGAAAACCCTAGCGCCTGTAGATCAGGCGGGCGTGCCAAAGTCTCACAAATCCCCGCGTCAACCTGCGCAAGGCGCTGAAAGGGAGTCCATCTGGGCCCTAGAATCGCTTCTCTGGAATACAAACACCGACGAGAACGCGACACGCGACAGAATCGAACGAACGTCCCGAACTCCCGATTGGCGAAGAGCGAACGGTAAGGCGCTCGCGCTCGCCGGCAGGAGACGAGAGAGGGGCGGGGGCGGCGGGAGGATGAGGGTACCTGGATCTGGACGGAGCCGGCGCGCTCGATGGAGAGCCGGCGGCGGCGCACGTGAGGAGCGGCGCGGAGGGAACGGATGTGGTGGTGGGACTTGGGAAGGATCTGAATTCTTCTACTCGAGCCTCCTCCTCGGGGAAATAGGAAACTGAAGCCGGTGGCGGTGGAAACGTGGAGGAATCATCTAGTCGTACAAGGCCGGGCCGAGCAGGAACTGATGGTGGGCCTGCGCCGCGTTTCGGGCCCACGGGCCGGAGAGGAAGGCATGGGCCTGGGCCTGGCCCAGTCAGCACCAGCCGCCACCAGGCGAGTAGGAGCTGGAGTCAGACCAGACCAACCATATCTTCTCCCCACCCCGCTCCTCGCACGCCCTCTCCCCAAATCCCTCTTCCTCTACGCGCCGCCGCCGGGAGCACCGCCCTCGATCCAGATCCAGGTACACCGTGCACCACCGCCGCTCTTTCTGCTCGCAAGTCGTGCTAGTTTCCGCCGCCGTTTTCCCGTTGGTTAGTTTCGTTTTTGCGGGTGAGGACTCGGTGTTGCTCTTCGTGTTCCGCTGGCTGGATCTCCGCTCTGTAGCGAGCCCTGGAATCCATCCTTCTGTCCCTTTTTGAATCGTCTCGTCTTGTTTGCGGCGGAGTTTTTGTGGAGTATATCTGATTTCCTCGGCGTACGGTGTCCAGCGTTGTCTAAGGAATTTGTAAATTCCCGCTTCGTTCTGGCTGTCTGTGGTAATTTCCGGGCGAAAGGTTCAAACTTTGCTGCGGAGCTCATGATTTGCTTCTCCGGCGTGTTGCTTAGGGTTTTGCTGGGGGACGATTTCTCGCGCGGATCTGAGATTTATTGACTACCTCAGCGATTACCGGTCTTTGCAGGTTGAGTAAAAGTCGTATAATCCATGCCCCTTTTTTGCGAATAACAACCTTAGTGTTGGCAGGCTATTAATTGTTCACAGACTGATTTTTACCACTGTCAGTGTCTTAGCTTAACTTTTTGTATGATATGTGGTGCGAGGGGGCTTCAGTTTCTTATTATTGCAGCTTGCGATGTTAGATGCTGCAATTGATGTGGTGGCGCCTGGGTTCAATTTTCTAGTTGTCTTGTCGAATTAGAATTATATAGAGGCGTCAGACGTGTGTTCGTACTCTATTTACTGTGTCTTGAATATAGGGTTTAATCATATTCTGTAGAAGCGTATGCCAGATTTTATACTGTTTTCATTATAAAATATACTGATGGATGCTTCTCATTTGTTCAGGAGATATGCCTCGCAATGATGATCGCTATGGGAGTACGCGCTTGTATGTTGGAAGATTGGCTCCCCGCACACGTTCCCGCGACCTAGAATATCTTTTCAGCAAATATGGAAGGTAAGAACCGCACTATCTGCACGGAGAGTTACTCTGAAGCTCAGAGTGCTACTTTTTGTTAGGGTCAGACAACAGTTCTGTGCTAGTGCATATCGTGAGCAGTCGATGCTAACTCTGTGTGGTTAAATTTTTTGGTAAATCCAGCTAAAATACACTTGTAAAGCTATGGTCCTTCCTATTTTGTTCATTATTGGTGGTTTATGAAGGTGTTGGGTTTTTGTGATGCTTGAAGTCATTTTGAGGTTTTTGTGGATGGGGTCATACAAGTGTTTTTCTTTTTCTTGGTGTATGCTCTGTTACATCAGTACGCGCAACATAGATGTTTGACCTCCAGGCCTGTTTGACTTGAATGATCTTGTTGAAGGTTTTCGGTTTTTTACACAACCATGGAGGTCTGTGGTGGAAGGGTGCCCTTGGTGGAATTGGTGGCCATTGTTCCGAAATTTGTGGAGGACTTTGGTGAAGGGCGCCCTTGGTGTAATCTTATTGACTGTTGTAGATGAAGTTGCAAGTTGATGATGCATTTGAGTACTTGACTCATGTCGGCTTACTGTTTGTGGAAACCATTTGCGCAGAATTCGTGAAGTGGAGTTGAAGCGCGACTATGCATTCATTGTAAGTGTTCTTTGCTACCCTCAGTTCAATTCTCCAACTGTTAGCCTTTTAATGTTACCTTAGTCATATTATGTTTATTTTACACTTTGTATTCTTTATTTTGTCAATTTGGTTAATTGCAAAACAGGAATTCAGCGACCCCCAAGATGCTGATGATGCACAGTACAACCTAGATGGCAGGGAAGTTGATGGAAGCCGCATTATTGTTGAATTTGCTAAAGGGGTAAGTTGGTGTCCTATCAAAATCTATCTGTTTATCAAGCTTCTGCTGAAAGCATAAGGATATTGAACTTATGATTTTCCAAAATAACTTGTGTTGGCAGGTTCCTCGTGGTTCTGGTGCTTCACGTGAATACATGGGAAGAGGACCTCCACCAGGAACTGGGCGTTGTTTTAACTGTGGAATTGATGGTCACTGGGCAAGAGACTGCAAGGCTGGTGACTGGAAGAACAAATGCTACCGCTGTGGTGAAAGGGGCCATATTGAAAGGAATTGCCAGAACAGTCCAAGGAATCTCAGGTGTTTATTGATAACCCCATCAGCTACATTCCACTGCCATATGGCACTTAATCACTGCATATTTTAGAGTATCATTGAATGCTTTCACTAAAGCATTTGCTTGCTAAATGTGTTTAGGCGTGAGAGAAGCTATTCACGGTCTCCATCCCCACGCCGTGGACGGGGCCGCAGCCGGAGCTACAGCAGAAGCCGTAGCTATAGGTATACTGAGGAAAGGAAACCCCTTATTTGTTATTTGTCCAGGCTATTTCAATTATGTATTTTTTTTTTATCCTTTGCATTTTGTTTGTCAACCAGCTTGTGTTAACAATCCTTCTGTTATACTCAGCCGATCCAGATCCCCAACTGGATCTCCCAGGGGTGGACGCCGTGAACGTGACGAGAGGAGATCAAGGAGTCTTAGCTATAGCAGGAGTGCAAGCCCCAGGCGTTCTGTGTCACCTGCAAAGGAAAAGGAGCGCAGCCGCACACCTGATGGCAGCAGGAGCCCAAGGAGCCCCAGCCCAAGGGGTGATGTGAGCCCACCACCAAAGGATAATGGTGCACGCAACGGCTCAGACCGTGAAGACAGCCCTGGGGCCAGGGAGAACAGCAAGAGGAGTCGGAGCCCATCTGATGGTTATCGTAGCCCTGCAGCCAATGGTCGTAGCCCGAGCCCTAGGGATGACCGGAGCCCAAGCCCCAAGGGCAACAGCGGTGATGATGAGCAACGTGGTTCACCAAGAGGAAGTCGGTCCCCCTGAACTGAAAACCTCCTATCCAATTTGGGGCACAGTGTGCCGATTCAGTTGTAACTGTTATATTTTCAGTTCGAGACGGCAGACTGTATTTTCTCATTCTCAGACTTCTGCTTTTTGATTGAGCTAGAAAACTTGTAAGAATTTGTTGCCCTCGGGCTATGCCTGGTTTGTGATATTGTGGTATTCGAACTATTTAGCCTGCCAAATCTGAATATTCAACTATTATGTATCTTGAGTTTGTTTACTTGGTAAGCTGGAACATTCCTCTCACTCTAGAATGCTTTCAGACTGCTCTTCAGTTTTTTTTGGGGTGTCACGTTTGAAGCACGGGAACGGATTATATTCTTATGTGGGTAAAGAACTGTAGTTTTGTTTTTGTTTTTGTTTTTTTTTGCGAAAGGGAAGATATATTAAGCATAAGGACAGTACATCCAATTACAAACTGGCTCTCGAAGAAAAAGAAAATTACAAATAAGTCCTTAGGACCCAAGGTCATCTTTCTCATCTCTGATTTCCAGTTCGTCGTCGTCCCAGCCACATCGGTCTGAGTCCACCTCCCCGCCCACCAAGGGACTCCAAGCATTGGACAAGCCGCAACAACCATCGCCTAGAACATCACCAGGCGAATCGATTTCGATGAAAGAAAATCGGCCGTCACCTTGACAGAAAGGGAGAGGAAGAAAAAAATCCGCCGCCGCCGGCCGGAAGATCAGCGACCGGAAAAGCCACAAACCCACGAGGATGACCACATCCATCCTTTCGCAAGCAAAAGCAAAGCTCACATACCTCACGCCGATCATGCCCAACCAGCAACGGCGGCCGCTCGCGAAGGAGCAGTTTATTTGCCACTACCTCATCCTCAACGCGAACGGAACGGCGGAGGCCATCAGAGACCAAGTTGAAACCTCCACCATCGCCATGGAGGAAGGGACGAAGCAGAGCCCCGTATCGGCGACACCGACACGAAGAACCTAACCCTAACCTACGGAGACCTCACTACTAGGCTAGGATATGTACCTCAGCCGTCAATCCCGTAGCTCACCCACACCTCCGGCGCCTACATGGCCACCGGAGACGAGGATGAGCGGTCAGAATCGACGGCAAGAAGGATTTCGCCCTCCCGGTCGCCCTCTGTCTACTGTAGCTTGGGGAAAGAAACGGGAGGGGAAAGAGATCCAATGCATAGGCATTCGACAACCGAAACCGGTTACCTGAACTGTAGATATTATTGAGACCACTGGAATGGTAACTGTCTTCGAATGCATGTTTTCAACCTAAGGATGCAAATGCAAATCTGCTATTTATATTTCAGTAATTGCCTGAAGGGTTTTCTCTTCACCAGGATTACCTAATTGTCAAATTCTGTTTGCTTTAGTCTGTTAGACTTGCATGGATGAGATTCTGGTTGTGAAGATTGAAATTCTGTTTGCTTGAATCTAACTCAATAAATGCTGAAGATTCAAGTTATTGGTAGATGTAGATGGTCTCTACTACAGGCAGAGGTTTGAAGTGGCCACACTTCCGACGGGGAATTCACTGTTGTCATCGCCACGATTGCCACGAATAGCTTGGCACATTGACTCCAAGACTGTTGGTCGTAGTTCTTGCGGTTTATGAGAACAGCAGGGAGCTAATGCATGGTTTGAAAACTCGGTTTTGGATTTCAAGGAGGAAAAGCGCACTCGCACTTTCGTAAAAGTTTTTTGTAAGACTTTTGTAAAATTTGGTGAAGAAAAAGTGAATTTTTTTTTTCAATTTCCTTTTGTTAGGGGAATGTGATTTTTTCATTTTTTTTTTGAGCCAAATGTGGATTTTTTTCGTGCAAAATGGTAGCCACGACTGGGCTAAACAAACACGTGTTTTATCATGGGCCTCCGAGGTATCTCCATGGATCAGGCCACATTCCTGGCCCAACCAATAAGGCCCATCCAAACAAAGTCTGAATAAATAAGGAACCCTAAACCCGCCTCCACCAGCCCCTCCAAACCCTAGCGCCGCCGCCGTCTCACAGGCAACGTTGCGATGGTGTCCGGCTCCGGCGTGTGCGCGAAGCGCATAGTGGTGGACGCGCGCCACCACATGCTGGGCCGCCTCTCCTCCATCATCGCCAAGGAGCTGCTCAATGGGCAGAAGGTGGTGGTCGTCCGCTGCGAGGAGATCTGCATGTCCGGCGGCCTCGTCCGCCAGAAGATGAAGTACCTCCGTTTCCTCCGCAAGCGGATGAACACCAAGCCGTCCCACGGGCCCATCCACTTCCGCGCCCCCGCCAAGATCCTCTGGCGTACCATCCGCGGGTTTGTGCTTCTCCTCATCTGTTCTTCCCATTTTGCTCTGCGATGTACAGTGCGTACGTACTCTGCGAGATTTGTTTATGCTTGTGCTGCCTGCGGGCGATTGTTTTGCGAGCAGGATGATTCCGCATAAGACCAAGAGGGGAGAGGCGGCTCTCGCGAGGCTCAAGACGTACGAGGGCGTCCCGCCTCCGTATGACAAGACCAAGCGCGTCGTCATCCCTGACGCTCTCAAGTATGTGTTTTTGTTTCGTAATAATAATGCGAGATTTGTCTGATTTTATCATCCTGTGATGTGATGTTTGTTCTTGTCTTCTGATGGTAATTTGTTGTTGTGGTTCGTTTGTAGGGTTCTGAGGCTGCAGCCTGGGCACAAGTACTGCCTCCTCGGCGAGCTCTCTAAGGAGGTTGGATGGAACTACCATGACACCATCAGGGTAAGCATTTCACCACTCTTATTATGTGCTTGTTCCTATGTGTCATCATTTTGCAGCTAGTTGCTAGTTTGAGCTGGTTCGTATCGTGATTTGATTCTAAATGGCGATGTATTGTCCGCACTTTTCATCTACATAAAGCTATTAGCTTTGTGATTCAGACATTACTACTAGAAGTTGTTTATCTAGTTTCCTCTGTGCCGCCATCTTCTATTACTGTTAATTCTTCATTTTGTTGCTGAATTCTTATTGCTAGACTAGAATAGCCTTTTACATTTTGGGAGAGACATTATGCTGAATTGTGCATGATTCTGGATGATGAAGAAAAATCAATCAGATTGATTTTATAATATGATTCAACAACCAGCTACTTCTGACGAAATCATGCACTTCAGAACATACTTGCCTTTAATGGCTTGTTGCTAGTTGGAGTGGGCTTGTAACGTGATTCTAAATGGAGATGAATTATCTGCACTTTTCATTGACCTGTGTACATAATGTTCTGAATAGCTTGGTGATTCAGACATTACTATTAGAAGTTTTTCTTTGACAACTTACTATTAGAAGTTGTTTATCTAGTTTCCTCTGCTGGGCATCTTCTCTTATTGTTAATTCTTTCACTTTTGTTGAATTCTTGCTGCTAGAGTAGCCTTTTACATGTTGGGAGATATATTATGCTGGAATGTGCATGATTCTGGATGATGATGAAAAATCAATCGGATTCCCAATGATTTTATAATATGATTTCAATAACCAGCTACTTCTGACAAAATCATGCACAACGGAATCTACTTGCCATTTTCGCAATCTAGTGCTTTTGCCGATGTTTGAGCCATTGTTGTTGATTATTTGTTACATACTTGCATAACATTTTTTACTTTCAGATCATAATGTATATTGGATTCTGTATAGAGTTGCATCATCTCTTTGCATCTAGCATTTTCAGATCATAATGAATTAATCTTTAATATTGTGATGATGTGCCTATGATGTGACCAAAATATTTGCTACTCTTGATGGGTGTTCCCATTTGATGATCTTAACCACCAAGATCTCTGAGGCTCATTATACTACAATTAGAAAGAGTTGCTGATGTTTTATGGTTCTATTCTTTTACATCGTAATTTATCACACTGCAGTCTCTGGTTGTATCTGACTGACTTTCCTTTGTTTGCTTTATCAGGAGCTTGAGGAGAAGAGGAAGGAGAAGGCCAAGGTTGCCTATGAGAGGAGGAAGCAACTGGCTAAGCTGCGTGTCAAGGCAGAGAAGACAGCTGAGGAGAAGCTGGGATCTCAGCTGGAGATTCTTGCCCCTATCAAGTACTGAGAAGCTGTGCTTTTGTGCGGCATCAGTTTTTATGGAACACCTGGCCCTTGTTTTGAAGTAGTTTGGTAATAGTTTGTGACAGTATAATCTTGAGTTGTAAACTGTGTTGTCCTTTTCGTTTGGGTAATCAGATGTATCGGTTCACATTCGAGAGATTTCAGATATCATATTATGGCTGTTGGTCTCGCTATATGCTTCCCTCGAACTGTTGTTCACAGTTCAACTGTGTCTTGCATGATTAGCCTGGACTTAAGGTACGGCTGCAGTATCTGAACATACGCACAAACACACTCACCCCACCATATGCACACAACGCACGTCCAGTGTGCATGCTAGACCTAGCAACTATACACACCACATGTCCTTCTGGAGATCGACGAAGTCCAACGGAGCTTCATAGACGACGAGGCACGTCGCAGTACCATTGTGGCTTCACGTGTACGTCTAGGACCTGCATATTATTTATGGGGAATAAATCCCCGGTGAAACATCCAGGTCCGGATCGAACTTGGGCGGGCAGCGCTCGCACCTGGATCTACTACCACTGGACTACGTGTGGATTATGTTGTTTTTATTATGCACCTAGATATATGATGATATTAGTAAAAAAATGTATTTTTAAAATGATGAATAATTTTGAATAGCTGGAGTAAGTCTGAAAGATTGGAATATTGGAGCTATGCCAAACTAGTCCTTAAATGTGTAGATTTGTATTCTAAAAACTATAGGAAATCACGTGCTATGTACTTCCTCCATACTCAAAAAGATATGTTGTTTTAGACAAGGTTTGAGTCAAACATTAGGAATGTAAATCATGAATAATTTTTAAATTGTTGGCTTTGGAGATGTGAAAATTATATAAATAGATTTGTCTTGGAAAAGGCTTTCATAAAAATATACATATATCACTTTACAATAAATATTTTTATAAAAAATAAGAGGTCAAAGTT
>DXKC01000597.1:0-19243 GCA_031170775.1 Cymbopogon citratus
ATCAGATACATGCCCAACATACGTAACTAGCGAGCACACCATTACTCTCTATCTACTGTTGTACTCCAAACTACAGCGACGCTGCAGGTCCCGTGGGTGGATGCTCTAGTCCGGCAGCGCCGCCCTCTCCATCTCCAGCAGCTGTCGGCGAAGGTTCGCCTTGACCGGCCATGTCGACTGCAGCCTTGGGCGCGGCACGCTGGGCGTCTTGAACCTTCTTTGCTTCGGTACTCTGCTGCGCCACTTTGGTGTCTGAATCACTGCCACCGTTGCACCTTGAGCTCGGCTTGCTGCCGGTTTCGATGATGTGGGACAGGCCGCCACTGATGTCGGCGTACTCCTCTGCCTCCTTCTCTTTGCTCTCCTCGGCGAGCTTGTCGTCCTGCTCGCTCTCCTCGCCGACCTTGTCATCTTTGGGCGAACTGCTTCTGCTCCTGCACCACCAGAGTTGAAACCTTCCTCCTTTTCACCGAAGGCGCATCGAACTCTTCCTGGATTGGCTTCGGTTGCTTGTTCTTGTTGCCGGCAGTTGGTGCCCCGCCCTTGCATGCCCCACGCCGGGATATCAGCTCTGATTTCTGTAGGAGACCACGCCAGGCGCTTCCGTAGGAGCTCCTGGGCTGACATCTCGCCGCCGACGGTTAAGGCCTCCATGCCGGCAGCGGTCACGACAGTGTTACGGTTGCGGGCCATCTTGGTGAGGCAAGTACGCGGACGCTTATTCCTGGACGCGAGCTCACTGGCGTCAGAAGTGGCAGTTGCGCCGCGACGAGGGACGCAGCCGGCCATGGGGCGAACGGCAGGCGACGAAAGGACGGCACACATGATCCACCGCAAAGCAAGCAAACGAGCTCTGAATCTTAGCCGCGCCGCCTGCCGGAGGGATCGATGGAGAGAAAGATGGGTGTTGGTCGGATGGGATCGATCAAGGTGGCGAATACTTATGGCCCGGCAATTCAAGTCGGATTCATAGGATCGCCGGAGAATTTGGAAAACTACTTGGAGTCGGAGTCCGAGTCGGAGTCCAAAAAGAAGCTTCTGAATCGACTGATCTGCACCTGGTCCCGTCTCTGTCGGTTCACCGGAATTAAATGCTCGCGAAATTTATCTCACGCCCAATTCGAGTCGGACTCGTTGGATCGCTGGAGAATTAAGAAAAAAATCAAGGCAACTTTGTTTCGCCGTGTCGGAGTCGGAGAGCGCCGCGGCCACGGCTCGCTGGCGCAGGAGAACAACGCCGCCTCCAGCTGACAGGCGCGTTCTCGCCAGCGCCCGTCCCGTGGATGGCTCCGCCCCATGACTGATGATTACAGTCAGTATAGTGCCGCCAGGGAGAATCTGAAAGCATCAGCTCATATTCAAGAGGGAGATGCACCCCCTGAGCGTGAACTGGAACTGTAATCAGACCTGTGGTCTTTTGATGTTATCGAAAGACCGGGGCTTTCCGGCCACTTTTTTTTTTTCTCCTTTTGCTCCCTTGCTTTCCAGAGGTCGTCGACGCCTCCACGGGGGGAGTCGAGCCGTCGAGGCACCTTCTCCTCCAACGTCGACGACAACACCTTATTCTCCGTGCGACGCTGCGCAGGCTACCCGGGCGCGAAAAAGCAGGCGAGAAGAGAAGTCTACTGAGGTCCGTCACAACGAGGGGAGATGAGAGGCGACACGTTAGAGGAGGCGACGCGTCCGGCGACCAGGGGCGGCGCCCCCTCGCCGCCGACAAGGCGCGCGCCATCCTCAGCAGTTCGGGAGACTGGTCGTCCCCCTCGAGCGGGTCGGCGTCAGGGGCTGGGGCCGCCCGTAAGCCTCCTCAAGGAAGACGCGCGACGTGGCGCACCGAGAGAGGAGCAGGTGGAAAGTGCACGCCAATGGCGGATTGCGAATCGGGTAGGCAAACCCAATCCCCGCAACCCGGCCAGGAAACGTGCGGAGATTGAAGATTTCTGGGGGCAACTTTGGTACTTCCCTAATTCGAGCCCATCTCCTGCTCGGGCTAGGGTTGGGGAAGGGGAGGGCGCATCCCTGGTGTGGGTGAGGAAGGATCTCTGGAGAGCGAAATCCTTCAATCCCTCGGATTGCTTCCCAGTTGGCCCCGGAGATTCGTGGAGTGAGGCGCCGTCAAAGCTCAACTTCGCCGAGATCTGTTGGGGAGCGGAGAAGAAGAAGAGCTACGCACAAGTGGTGAAGGAAGCCATGGCGGGGCGAGGGAGAGGAAGAGGTCCGAGGCCGCGCAATCCAGAAGAGGGCTGGGGGGATGGGGAGGCGACGCTGGGTGGAACCAGTACCCCCCGTTCCCCCATCCTCAGCCGCCACCGCCGAACTTCTTCAACCCGCCGCCGCCGCCGCCGCCGCAGCCACCGTATGGCTATTACCCTAATCCTCCGCCGCCTGGTCCACTTCCACAACAAAATTTCAACAGGCAGTTCGATGGTGCTCGTCCGAGGGGTGGAGGATTCCAGGGCCGAGGGAGAGGGCGTCAGGCACCCCCAAGGCAACCGCCGCGTCAAGCTATTGAGGTAATTCATGCTGCGGGAGGAAATCAAGACAAGGGTGAGCAGAAAGAAGCTCAGGCAGTCCAGGGTGTGGTTGAGGATGGTGAATCGTCCGGTTCCAAAGGTAACAATCAGAATGTGGTGTGCTTCAACTGTGGGCTGTTAGGTCACTTTAGCTCAGCTTGCACCAGGCCTAAGGTGTGCTTCATTTGTAAAAAGGATGATCATGTGGTTGAAGTGTGCCCTGAATGGAAGGCAACCCCTCTGACAGCTCACTACTTTGGGAGCGCCAACAAGGGACTGGGTTTCCACTACATTGACGTAGAAGACCATGGAGATAGATTCAATCACTGGGTAGGATTCGACAATTTTGGTCTGATTACCATTGAGAAGGGGAATTTAGATGAGGAAGGGGTTGTCAAGAGTCTGGAAAAGCTATTTGACAAGAATTGGGTGTGGCAACTCAGAAAGGCAGATGAGTACAGCTATATAACTCGATTTCCTCCAGAGAAAAGAGTGGAACATCTGGTTATTGGTAGAGCTTCAGTATTTGACCTTTGCCCTAGGGTAGTTGGTTCCTTAAGCTTATGGAATGGAGAGATTGAACCTATAGGCTCTCTGACCAATGTTTGGGTTCAGATTCAAGGGATTCCGCCAAAGTGGATAGACTGGAAAACTCTGAATCAAGTGGCTTCTAGCTTGGGGAGAATGGTAGAGGTTGACTGGCAATTGCTCTTCAATAGCTTCTTCAGTTCAGTGAGAGTCAAAGTTCAGTGCAAGAATCCATATCTAATTCCTAGGGAGAGGGTGTTTGTGTTCAAGGGAGATTTACTTCTGATAGTCTTTATTGCTGAAGGTTTCAACCATGGTGAGGGGGCTTCTGATGGTGGGTCCGATAAAGGAGAGGAAGGGAAAATAGATGAGGATGACCCTTTCCTAGAGAACCATAGCGAATCAGGAAAAGAGGATAAGGATGAGAATATGAAAGAAGATGAAAACCAAGATTCAGTTCCTCAACCAGGAAAGCAGATAGATGGAGGTGGAGGAAGTGGAAAGAGAAGCACCAGAAGATTCTTACACTTTGAGGAACTTGGAGATCGAGAGCTAGATGACTCTAACAAATGTGCTGATCTGCTTAAGGCTATGGAACTAGAAGGCGAGGAAGAGATGGAGGCAGAGGAGGAGGAATATATAGTGGAAGAGAACGAAGATGATGAAGCTTGTATCCTGCCTGACGACTGGATCTTTGAATTAAGCCAAGTCAAGAGCTCCTTACTGATTTCAGGGAGTTCAGATAGCAAAGGTGAGACCTCTAGATCTACAGACAACATAGTAAAGGAAGCTGAGAGTGTAGCGATTTCGGACAGTGCTGAAGAAGAGTTGCACTCTACCCAACCTTCGGCAGAAGCAATGGAGAAAGCCCTGGGGACTGAACAAGCTCAAAAAGGGAAGAGAGGTTCCAAGAAACAGCAATGGGGCCCTATTGTACCTAAAAGGAGAAGCTCAAGAAACCCAGACAATGGCAAAACTGTGATAGAGAAAGCTCAGGATACTAAGAGGAAATGGAATCTAGAAGATAAGACAGGTAACCAAAAATCTACCAAACTTTCCCCCCCACTTTTACTTTCCATTGCCAAGGAAGTTGGCTTAGAATTAGAGGATGGAAATCCTGATTTAATTAGTTCCATGTTAGAGCTTGATGACAGTAGGAATGCTGCCAGCAGGCTTAGCTGCAATGTCTTGAGTTGCGCTTCCAGTAACATTCCTAGCACTTCTAGTTTTGGTAATCAGGATTTGACCCTTACTCAGAACAATTTGGATGGAAATCCAATTGGAGTTGATTCTGTTGTAGATAACTTAGAGCCCAAAAATGGGCCGAGCAAGAAAAATAAGAAAAGAAAATGATAGGTCTCTTTTGGAATATCAGAGGTCTAGGGAAACTTGATAGAATTCCTGCTCTCACCAGCAGAATTAGAGATTTTCATGTAGATTTTTTGGGTATTATGGAGACCAAGAAGAGTAATCTTGCTTGTGGGTTCTTAAAAAACCTTTCTAGTAATATCCCTTTTAATTGGCATCACTTAGAAGCGGTTGGCTCAGCAGGAGGTATTTTAGTTGGGTCAAATGCTAACATTTTTAACATGGTTGTTGGAGAAGTTTTAAAGTATTCTGTTTCTGTTATGCTGACTTGTAAGAAGACTGGGTTCTTTTGGAGACTTATAGTTATATATGGCCCTGCCTATGAGGATTTTAAGTTGGAATTTTTAGAGGAAATAGAGAGTGTTATGACTAAGTGGTCAGGTCCGACTTTGATTGGGGGTGATTTTAACCTAGTTAGGTTTGTTTCTGATAAGAGTAATGGTGTGATTAACCATAGGTGGGCAGATAGCTTTAATGTTTGGGTGAATAATTGGGCCTTATTAGAATTGAGTGCTAACAATAAAAGTTTTACTTGGACTAATAATCAAGATCCTCCAATTTTGGCTAAAATTGACAGGATTTTTGTTAATAATGAGTGGGTTAATGCTTTCCCCCTAGCTACTGTTAAAGCTCTGGAAAGAGTGCCTAGTGACCATAACCCCCTTATCCTAGATACTGGGGAGAATCTTAGTTTTGGTAAAAAGAGATTTAGGTTGGAAAAATGGTGGTTAGAGAAAGACTCCTTTAGAGATATGGTGGTCAAAGCCTGGAGAAGTGAGTGCCCTAATAAGAATAGCTTGGATAAATGGCAGTTCAAAGTTAGGACCCTCGGAAGGATGTTGAGGGGTTGGGCTGCCAATGAAGTAGCCAGTCTTAATAAAAACAAAGCGTCCTTGCTAGAGAGGTTTGGTAAGTTAGAAAACTTGGCAGAAAATAGGCCTCTGACCAGCGATGAAGTAAGAGATATTAGAGCCACCGAGAAAGAGTTGGATTTTATTTGGTCTCTAGAGGAAATAAAAGCTAGACAAGGGTCTAGGGAGAGAAACTTACTAGAGGGAGATAGGAACACTGCTTACTTTCAAGCTTTAGCCAACCAAAGAAGTAGAAAAAAGAGAGTTAGTTGCTTAGTAGGCCCTTCAGGTTTAGTCTATGATCAAAAAGGCATGATGAAAGTAGCGGTGGATTTT
The DNA here is from genome assembly GCA_031170775.1 of Cymbopogon citratus. NCBI lineage: Eukaryota > Viridiplantae > Streptophyta > Magnoliopsida > Poales > Poaceae > Cymbopogon > Cymbopogon citratus. The sequence continues at coordinate 5,597 of DXKC01000597.1, forward strand.
TATAAAGACCTCTTTGCCAAAGAACCAGGCTCTGGGGTTAGATTGGGACCATCCTTTTGGGATCAGAAAGATAAGGTTACCAAGGATGAAAATGTTCTCTTAGTTGCCCCTTTCTCTATTGAGGAAGTCAAAATGGCGGTGTTTAGTAGCTACCCAGAGGGTGCTCCTGGCCCTGATGGGCTTCCTTTTTTCTTTTATCAAAAGTTCTGGGACCTTATTAAAGTTGACCTAGTTGACATGTTTAATGATTTCCATAGAGGTAAACTAGATCTTTTTAGACTCAATTGTGCTTTGGTTACCCTGATCCCCAAAGTTGGAGATGCAACAAACATGAAGCAATTTAGACCCATCAGCCTACTTAATTGTAGTTTTAAAATCTTTTCCAAAATCCTCACTCTTAGATTAAGCTCTGTAGTTCAAAGAATTGTGGCCCCTAACCAGTCTGCCTTTATTAAGGGCAGATATATCTTGGAAAGTGTGGTAGTGGCCCATGAACTAGTGCATAGCATCTATAATTCTGGGGAACCAGGGGTAGTTTTGAAGCTGGATTACGAGAAAGCGTATGATAGAGTCAGCTGGTCTTTTCTCTTTCATCTATTAGAATCTAGGAATTTCAGCCCAACTTTTATAGGTTGGATCAAGCAAATAGTTATGGGTGGGTCCATTGGTATCATGCTAAATGGGGAGGACAGTTCTTACTTTAAGACTGGTAAAGGTCTCAGACAGGGCGACCCCCTTTCTCCTTTCTTATTTAACTTAGTGGGAGATGGATTAGCCAAGATGATCCAAAAAGCCACCCATAAAACTTTAATCAAAGGCCTCTTAGATTCCTTTAAGCCTGGTGGTATAGTGGCGCTGCAATATGCGGATGATACGATTCTGTTCTCTAAGGCTGAGGATGCAGCCTTACAGAACTTGAAAGGAGTTTTGATGTGGTATGAGCAGTTGTCTGGAATGAGGATTAATTTTCACAAGAGTGAATTTGTTCCGCTTAACCTAGAACCTGAGGAAGCCCATAGACTAGCTCATGTTTTTTCCTATTCTTTGGGCGCTTTCCCCTTGAAGTACCTAGGAGTCCCCCTCCACTTTGATGATTTAAGTAGGGAAGATATCCAACCTTTGGTAGATAAAATCTTGAACAAGATTGCTGGTTGGAGTGGTAAGCTGCTCTCTTTAGCAGCCAGAACAGTCCTGATTAAGTCCTGTCTCACTAGCATCCCTGTCTATCTTCTTTCTTTTATCAAATTTCCCAAGTGGGCTCTTAAGTTGCTAAGAACCCACATGGGGAACTATCTCTGGAATGATTCAGTAGAATGTCACAAATATCATTTAGCTAACTGGGAGCTGGTGACTATGTGTAAGGATTATGGGGGGCTGGGCATCCCAAACTTAAGAGATCTAAACATTAGTCTTTTAGCCTCCTGGATAAAAAGATACAAAACAGATAAGGATAAGCTGTGGAGGGAGCTCATAGATTTCAAATACAATACTGAAAATCCTAACATTTTCCAGTCTAGGACGGTTGGTTCATCCAGTTTCTTCAAAAGCTTTATGTGGGCTGCACAAGCAGCAAAAATGGGGTATAAGTGGAAAGTAGGTAATGGTTTGAAAATTAAGTTTTGGGAAGATCATTGGTTGGGTTCTACTAGTTTAGCCATTCAATTCTGGCCTTTGTATAGGATTGTTAACGAGAAAAATAGAACCATTGCCGAGTTGTGGGATGGTGTAGACCTTAAGTGCACCTTCAGGAGAGGTGTATCTGAGGATTTGTACCAGACCTGGTTAGAGGTAGTGGCTTTAGTTTCTACTGTGCAGCTTTCCAATGAGGAAGATGATATGATTTGGCAGTACACTACCTCTGGTACCTACTCTTCTCAGTCTTTGTATAAAATCATTAACTTTAGAGGCATTCAGATTGTGCATGTTTCTGCGGTCTGGAGTCTGAAAATCCCACCTAGAGTCCATTACTTCCTTTGGTTAATTATCCACAATAGGTCCTTAACTAGAGACAACTTAGAAAAAAAGGAAAAAACTGGATGACAAAAGCTGTCTATTCTGCTCTGAGAATGAATCTGTGCACCATCTGTACTTTGAGTGTGCTATTGCGAAGCAGTGCTGGGTTTATGTAGCTGATATGCTTGGTTGTCAGGTTATGACTAGTATTGTTGATATAGGTGGTTACTGGCTTAGCAATAAACGGCACTGTCTTCTTAATATGATCAATGCTGCTGTTATGTGGTCGATTTGGAAACTTAGAAATGATTTGTGTTTTCAGAGGATTGGGTGGAGAGGCATGGAAATGCTTCTCTTCAGGATCTCTGGAACCCTGCAGAACTGGCTTCCACTCTGCCCGGTGAATCAAAGGGATCATTTGATGGATTGTATCCAGAAGTTCAAGACCCTGGCTGGGGAGTTGCTGTGGCTCCCGTTCACCAATCAACTCACGTTGTGAAGCTGCGCAAGAGCGAAGGAGTTTGGAGCATCTAATCAACCTGGTTGTTAAATCAAGAAGCGTGATCAAGCCCTTCGGGAGACTCGGATAAGGAAGCTGGTGTTTCTGTTCTGGGAGCTTTCCAGGCTCTTAGTTTCTTTTTGTTTTCTTTGTGTGCTGTAGCGTGGAACGCTAAGCACTGTCCAGGTGGATGAACTTGGAGAACGCTTGTTAAACTGTGCTGTATCTGACGCTTGGTCTTTTAATAATAATTGAAAGGCCGGGGCATAATGCCCTTGAACTCTAAAAAAAAAAAGACCGGGGCTTAGGCCCTGAAACTCTAAAAAAAAATATTCAAGAGGGAGGCCCTGCAGGCTTCACCGACGATGATCCCCGTCCTCCTCCGCCGTGCACGATGAGCCTCCTGAGGTTCCTGAGATGCCTCTGCACAGCGCGGCGGAAGCGCAGCCTGACGCCCCGGATGGCTTGCCTGAGCTTCTTGAGCCGGACGCCGATCCTGGCCTTCACCCTCACCAGCGCCGGCGGCGGCCACCTAGACCTGCTTGCTGTCGTCGACCACGACGACGTCGCCTCCTCCAGCACCTTGTGGATCAGGAACTGCGCCTTGACGTGCCGCGCCTCCTCCGCGTCCATCTTCTCCAACCTGCCGTAGGCGGGTGGCGGCGTCGCTGCACTCGCCGGCAGCATCATAATCTTCGATCGACGGCGTGGTGGCCGCCGGCCGGTGACGAGCTAGAGGGACCAAGACGAAGGAGCTTTTGTTGCACCTGCCTGTGCCTGTTGGACACACTTGGACGTGCGTGCTGTTATATACTGCAATCAAGGTACATATGAGCTATATATAATCATTTTTCATTTCTTGCAGCTCCAAGCAAGTTTTGTGTCCCTCGGAAGATTGCGCGTTTCTTCGTGTTTGTGTATTGTGAAGGAGACAAGAAACGATGCATCATTTGTGGACCATACTTTGTCACATGAGCACATCTTGACACCTTTTATTTTCATCTCTTCGAAGACAAACAGAGCAGGTTCCAGTCCCTGTACGTGGGTTCAAATTTTCAACTTAGGCGTGATCGAACAAAAAAAAAAGAGTATACGAATAAATAAAGAACACATGATGAGCTCTCACCTTGATTTCCCCAGTACGCACAAAATTTTGTGCTCTATGTGATTTGAAAGGATCCTGTATATCTTGCGGTCTTTTTCACCTTTTGTTTGCCTCCTGAGAAGGAAAGTGTCCCCTCAATTTTTTTTAAACACGCCTAAGCACGTTTTTCAAGTGTTACCTCAAATTTAGGGCTTTTTTTATTCCCTGAATTGGGGGCCAGAATTCATGTAGCAGAATTCCTGTAGCATTTCGTTGGTATATGGTAAAAATTATCCAAATTTGGACTAATTAGGCTCAAAATGTTCGTCTCGCAAAGTACAATCAAATTGTGCAATTAAATTTTGATTTCATCTATATTTAGTATTCCATACATGTGCCGGCATTTTTATGTGATGGGGAATCTTCTTTTTACACAGTAGAATTTAGGGGGAATTCTGGGAACTAAACATGGCCTTAATGTATACTTTCTCGGTTTCAAAATTATAAGTCATTCCTGCTATCTTGAAGAGTCAAATTATGCTATAAGTTATTAACAAAAGAAAATATAGAAAATATTACAAAGATAGCGTAACCGGGGTAATGAATTCCTCCAGCTGTCAAAATCGAACAAACTTGATCGTTTATGCATGATGACGTTTGATTACTGCGTTGGGCCACAATAGGGAGGAACTACATTTCTTTTTAATTGGGCCGACCCAGCAACTAAAATTAAGGTGGGCCTGATTGTGTTTTCGTTCAGACGAGTGGGACGGCCCATGATCGGTTTGAGGAAATTTGGTCCTTGTGTTCTGGCCTGGACCCTCGATGCGTTCATAAGCTTAAGCTTCTGCAGACTGGCTAAGTCATAGTAATCATAATTCAAATGCTTTTTTAAGGAAGAATTACTTTTACCTTTACCCTTACTACCTTCATAAGGATTAAATGTATGTTATGTTCTTTGGATTATAATTCAAATGCTTTTTTAAGGAAGAATTACTTTTACATTTACCTTTACTACCTTCATAAAGATTAAATGTATGTTCTTTGGATTACTTATATGTTGGGTAAGACCTGCTCAGGCGGAGAGAAAGTTTTCGTGAAAGCAACAGCAAAGCGGTGGCCTCAGATTAGCAATGAATTCTGTGAGGAGAATATTCGGAGGGATATTTGTGAATTCTGAAATGGCAAGCTAAGGCCTCATCAACGGACACTGACTGTGCGATGTTCTTTTTGGGACAAAAGAAGCTATGCATTAGTACATTTCTGAATTGCGTGGTCTATCATTGCAATTAGCGGTGACAGAAGCGATGGCCACTGAAACATAATTTCAGACTGGATCAGCTGGCAGAAGCTTATCGACTCTTCATCCACATCTGATACCGTCGATCACTCCTTGCTTGCCAGAAGAGGCTGCCTTGTATCGTCCCACTTATCTAATCTTTTCCGCGCTTCCTCCACCTACATTCAGATGCCAAAAAAAAAAGATTAACTACAGCACAAAAAAGATTAATGCATAACGCAGAGAAGAGCAATTAGACAGCATAAATGACCACACAACACAAGCATGAACTTGGAAAGAATAATTGAGCATATGGATGAAGGTGGACTCATCAACATGTGAGGTGGATTTGAGGATCATCTGTCAGTAACAAGGCTGGATTTTATATCCTTTATCTAAAAACTCTGTCAGTGACAAGACGCGGTAACCAAGGATTTTACAGCGGCTTACCTCCTTGTTCCAGTCAGTTCTTAACGTGATCCAGATCAAAATAAGTGTTTGGATGAGGGTACCCCCAATCATGCCTCCCCACAATCCCTGCAACAAAACAAAAATCCCTTCTTCAGACTTGCGTATGTATGGTTTAGGGACAAGTACTCATTACCATTTTCAGTTAGTTAAGTAAGCAGATTCATCAGAGGGCGACGGCATATTCATCAGAATCAAAAGTACCTTGATCCCAAAATCAAACTTGAATCCAAGGAGCACGCCGAGGGGTATGCCGATGAAGTAGTAGCATCCAATGTTGATGTAGGCAACCATTGCTTGCCACCCACAGCCAACGGCCACACCTTTCATTAGTCATCCAGTGAGCAAAAATTCAGTACCAGAGGGAAGAACAACAAACACATCACTGAAGCTGAAGGATCCCATGTAATATGATGTCTTGGCTCAAAGATTAATAGCCCGAATAATAAGTTTGTTCTCCAGTGAATTAAATTATGTAAAAGTTTCTAAAAAAAACTTATGCAAAACTGTACTGACAGTTGGATTAGTCTGAACTCTGAACTCTAAAGATGCACCACAGTTTCAGTTTTGGAAAAGGAAAACCACCTGATAACACAGGCTGTATGCCGCAGAGCACAATGGTCCCGACGAGCAGCGGGCACAGGTCGGCGACGGCGCGCGAGACGACCTCGCCGCTGGTGAAGATGTAGCTGAGCTTGTCCCTTAGCAGGAAAGTGACGAGGCCAGCTATCCCTGCGACGAACGCCGACAGGACGGTGACCATCCATGCAGAGAACGCGGCAGACCTGGGGTTGCCGGCGCCTAGCTCGTTCCCTACTCTCACACTGCAGACCAAACTTCTTCAGATGAGGGCTCAGACAAAAAGATTCTTCGTTTTTGACATGGAGAAAAAATATATACTTTTTAGGCAATTTATTTCCTGAACTGAGAAGACGTGAACAATACAAGTATGATGATGCAGTGCAGAGTAAACCAACCGTACCTGGCAGCTGCATTGAAGCCCACAGAGATCATGAACACCCATGACTGGATCGACGTGCTGCAGACACAACATTGACATGGAGAAAGCGGCATTGTGAGTGAATTGTGACTCAATTCTCAACTTCTTGACTCTACCAGTAAATTTCCGGCATTGTGACTTGGCAGTAATAAATAAGCAAATTACTAAGCACTAGAAAATAAATGACCATGGCAGGCAGTACCGCAGTAACTAACAGTAAGTGAAAACTACCCACCAGACCGTGAGCGAGTCGAGGGCGACCTGCGGGTCCGGCAGCATGCCGGCGAGGAGGATGAGCACCTGGAAGTACCAGACCTCGAGCGCCAGCATCACCGCCGACGCGGCGGACAGGCCGGCGAACCCCGGCAGGTCAGCGAAGGCTGCCCACGTGAACCCGGTCCACGTGGCCTTGCACCGCGGGCTCCAGACTATGTACGCGAACTGGCCGGCGACGAGCACCCACCACGTGAAGCTGAGCGTGAGCGAGGCCCCGAGCAGGCCGAGACCGAGCACGTAGACGGCGAGCCAGCTGAGCGCGACGTGGAGCACGAAGCTCGCCGCCAGGATGTAGGCGCTGGGCGCCACGATGCTCTGCGCCTGCAAGAACTTCTGGATGGGGAAGTTGGCGGCGTACGCGAAGATCTGCGGGATGAGGCCGTAGGCGAACTGCGCGGCGGCGCCGGCGATCTCCGGCGACTGGCCCAGCAGCAGGAGCAGCGGCCTCGACAGCGCGTACATGGCGGCGAGCGGCACGCCGGTGGCCATGAGCAGCACCGTGGAGCGCTGCAGGTACACGCCCAGCATCTCGTACTTCTCCGCGCCGTACGCCTGCCCGCACAGCGTCTCCACCGCGCTGCCCATCCCCAGCATGAGCCCGTAGGCGAAGACCTGGATGCCGTTGTTGCCCAGGGAGGCGGCCGCGAGCTGGACGTTGCCGAGCTGGCCGCACACGATCTGCGTGGTGGACGACATGACGATGATGAGCATGTAGACCACCACGGCCGGCGCGGCGAGAGGCGCCAGCAGACGCAGCTCCAGCGCCGTCGCGGACGCCATGCGCCTGAGCCATGGATCCTCGGAGGCGCCGGCGCCGGAGAGCAGCGCCTCCAGCCGGCCGTCGACGGCGGCGCGGTAGCCGTCGTCGTCACCCGTCCGACCCATCGACTCACTGATAGGAGCAGCACGCAGCTGGTGCGGCTGTGTCAAGAACAGTCTGACTCAGTGACTCCCTGTGTGACTTGTGTCATGTGTTGTGATTCACTGATATGTGATAAGAAGAATCACTGACTTGTGTCATCATGTGATTGTGATTCACTGATGTGCATGTGCCAAACGTTCGGTAGTGCGCCATGTTAGGTGAGGAGTGAGGACAACCGCGGCAGGTGAAAGTTGATCTTGGCTCGACGCTATATAGTACTTCCTCCGTTGCAATGCAAATTGAAGTTATTTTAAAAATTTTAGAGAGTTAAAGCTTTTAAAATCTGATTAAATTTATCTAATAAAATAATAATAATTAGAATATCAAATAAGTATCACTAGATTCTTTGTTAGCTATATTTTTTTAAGATACTTGTTTGATGTTACAAATTTTTATAAGTCTTTCAATAATTTTGGTCAAACTTAAAATATTTTTACTCTACGAGATTCTTAGAGTGACTTATAAATTGGAAGAGAGGGAGTACATCAAAAAGTTGCTTCTAGCCTGTTAGTAGCACGTCTTTCTCAAACTCCGAGTTTTCCTTAGTCGTGTTCGTGTACCGTCCTAGTCCTAGTAGAAAACAAGTGTACGTACACTGATATTTTTGTAAAAAAAAATGTAACATATATGAAAATTGTACATTTACCTCTATCAAAAAACTATCTCAATGTATAATGAGTGCATTTAGAAATAAAAAGGTAAGGTCTATTGAAACTAGAGGTACTCTACGTAAAAGTGTACTCATTTTGGTACCTAGGGAGTACACCTAGTCCTATAAGATTTTTTTACTTTCTCTACTTAAAAAAGTGTGATTACGGTCAAACGCCGGAAAAAAAATGGCTCAAAAGGAACCGAGCCAAAAAGAAAGGTATTTTTATCTAGTTCTTCTCACAAACACAATACTATAAATTATTATAAAACTGGTATTTGAGGCATCTTTGCCAAATGAACCGGAGCCAGAGCTCTTTTATGAGGAGCTGGGGAGCCCTACAAAACGAGGCCCATATTGAAATAATTTTGATAGGCTAAGTACATAATTTCCATGTTCCACTGATCTTCTCTAAAGATCTTACAAGTGTATTTGTTTGGCATAGAGAGAGTACAAAAATAGTGTGGCTTTTTTTGTTTTTTTAATTACACAGTACAACACAAATGTCCAATACGTACGCGCACTCACCCATATAAACATACATATGCAAACCCTACCCCTATAAACACCTCTAAATGACTGGATTGACAGATCTTCAAGTTCACGAACTCACCACAGTCGCGAAATCCAGAAGAGTTACAATATTTAGGACATCAGTAACGATTCACGAATGCGACCGTTCTCAAGCATTTTCCCGGGTGTCTGAAATGTTTTGTTTCAGAAAACTTCAGGGTTTCTTTTCTTTCCGTTTGAAAACGCACAAGTACTAGTAGTAACTTCTGTGTTACTGTAATAACTAACAAATCATTCGACAAGCACCAGGAGCTCCGTTGCGGGAATCTTTGCTTTTGTGACCACTGTCCGGTGCCATAGTGCCATCTCACACATGGACCAGTGCGCTTTGTGCGACCTCATCATCATGCCATCATGTATGTGTCCCATTCTGAACGTGTTTTCCGGGTGTTCTGCTGCTAGGTTCATTGCTTCATTGGTCACTGCTAGAGTGCTAGTACCGCACTATCAGTAATAAAATTATAATAAGAAGATCTCCAACAATATAAGTTAGCAAGTTAGTGCTGGTTCTAACTGTTAAACGACATAGACGAGAAAACAGTACAAGTAGCAATTGTATCATGTTGTGGGAGAAGAGGTGCATTGTAAAAAGACATCATGCTAACCTCTTATCCTTTATGGTATTTAACGAATAAAAACATTATTTCAACTAGCTCAACTTGTTAACTACATCAAATGGAGACGTCATAACACAATTTTCAGCGCAAAGATTTGTATGGAATATTGTGCGGATTGTATCAAGTTTCATATGCGAAGTGATGGTGTCATGCCTAATTATATATGCTACTTTTGTTGTAACTAATCGAGTGTATTTTTAGATTAAATAATATGAAAACTGCTAAACATTTCACACTGCCACTAATTGTTGTTACTCTCTTGTACGGAGTACGTAGTTGCGGTTGCCAAGATCGTAGAGTTAAAATAAAACGCTTACAAGAACTGCAAGATTCCTGCCACAACTTAGAGAACACAATGGTATGCAACATAAGAGCATTTCCAAAAGATGTGTTATTCTTGTTATGTAGGCAATTTTTAGACATTTTTATACAAAAGTTAAGCTCCAACAACTTTGTCATTTTGTTTTCTAAAATAGCAAAATATACCTTGTATGTGCCACTAACTATCTAGCCATGTCATAGTAGAAAGGCTGTTGAATTTTTCTATTCTTTTACAAAGTTTTTTATTTTAAAGATTAGCTAAATGATAAGTTTAGCTATTCATTTTTACCATCTCTCCTGGATATGCTCTAAAGTACGTCAACTTTACACGGAGCTGGAAGACAAACATAGCACGTGCTACTATGACATATTCGTCGATAGAGGTATATATATGATAAATAATTTCTGTTGAGAACTAATCTATTCTAAAAATCCTTGAACATTATACATGCGTAATTTCATTGAGCACTAAACTGTCCTAAAAGTAAATACATAGGAAATAAATATTTATCTATCAGTTAATTCAACATTTAATGATTGCACTTTGAAAGTAGAGAAAATTAAAAATATATATATTAGGACTAGACGGACCATATCTAGAAAAGTAGAAATGCATTCAATTTTTAACAAATTTTAAATACTAGAAAAACACTTATCCACAGGGAGTAATTTTTCATAGAGGGACTAAAATAAAGTGCCATCGGCGTGTTTTTTTCTTTTTCTTATGTGCTGAACTGGATGCGAAGGATTTTATAAAATTTTGCTTTACCCATTACTATGGACACATGGGGAGCACAAACAAAAGACAGGGTCACAGACAAGAGAAACATTTTTGGGCCATTCTTCACGGCCTTTTCCTATTTGCACTAGTACAAGTTATGGCCCAGCTACATGTGAGTATTTCCACAAGAGTCATGACAGAATGGGCTTTAGTTTGTGCCTGTCTAATGCCTGCATATATGTACGTATGATGTCTTTTCGCATGGCCGAATGGTAATTGTTGTTACCCACGTTTCCTCTTTTAAGCTGTTGCTACAGTACTTATGAAGAAAAATATTAACTTGATTTGTAGAAAAATATTATCAGTATTTGTATTTTTGAATAAGTATATTATAAAATAAATTCAACGATCTATCTACATACTACTTATATATATTTAACCAGAGTTAAGTTTCCAAATACAATATTATAACAAGGCAACGTATCAGGTGCAAACCCTAAACCCAGATTAGAAGTTTGCATGATTGCACGGAGTGGTTGGTTTGCACCTGATATGTTCCCTTATAACAATTAGGGAGATAAGAACAGGAAAAATAATAAACTCGAATACAGATGTTCTACCGTTTACCAAGGGAAACCACAATCGATTTTATTACTTTTTCCAGTTCACCTATGAAGACGCATGCAAGAGTAATTAAGCAGCTTCCGCGAAGGGGTGATCCCTTGGCTTGGGATTGGGGTAAGCAACAAACCTTGTCATCGCAATCCTCCATGAAACGGATATAAAAAGACTAATATAATACAAGTTGACAATATCTCGATTATGACGGTGAAAGAAAAGTCTGAAGTTTAGCGATAATTTTTGTCCAAGTGAGATGTGAGGTCCGTTGACATGACGGTGATTATATTTATTTGTATACAAATCATAAATGGAGTGAACGGATCACCAGCTAGCAACTGCTAGTACATCATCATGCACGTACAAGAACTTGTCAATTTCCCAAGAATGTTTCTATGGATTGTTCTTTTAAATTCAATCCATCTGTGACCATAGCTGCAAATTCCAGTCCCCATGGACAAGTGAACGAACGTGCTGGTGAGAGAGAGCTCAGCAGATAATCTCTCCCGCCGAGAAAATGGAAACAAATAGAAAAGGACAAATAAAGGAATTCGAATTGTTTGGAAGAAATCAAAAATTAAAAGGGATAAACAGAAAAACAAATGCAGGGCATGCTCGGAAATTAAGCAGCCGGAATGATCATAATTCATGAATCATGAAGGAGTGGAGGTTCACCATCTGAGCCACTCTGAACTCGATCCAGCCTCCACGTTGCTTTACTAGCAACGAACATGCCGGCTAAGAGCCTACTCACAGCTTATCAGAGGGATAGACAAAACATGTCAAGAGAGACAAGTAAACAGTGGTTGTGGTTCTACTGCATCTCAATTTTCCTACTGCAGGTTCATCCATGATCAGTGGATTTGGCACCGCACTGTATTAAACTAAAGATCCATCTACACAATGGTCGAAACCCAATTCGGCCGCCTGGAACAGAGAGCAGTAGAGCACACTACTAAACCAAACATGGAAACAGTACGGTTGGAAAAGAAAATTAGACACGATTAACAGACCGTCCACTCCATACAGTTCACGATAATCCAAATTCCACGGTTGGACAATCTAATGTCCAAAAGAAAAGCTAAGATGACTTCACATGCCAAACAGATCAACTACTCTGTTTATTTAGTCTATACGAGTATATCTATCTAACTCAGGATAGATTGATTTCTTGTTCTAAGACCTAGTAAATGCCACTACAATAAATATGAGTAACAACTTAACAAGTGGCTAGCGATAGAAACAAGTCTATCCAGGAGCCTATAAATAGATTTAACTTTTACGGCTTTTACAAATCCGTAAAAATTAAGTCTATTTCTTCATGGGCTCGCGCATAGACCTACTTCCATTCCTATTGCGATCCATTCCTGCAAGCGAAGTACTAATAATCAACTACAGGAAGTAATATCAAGTACCATGATCATCAGATCCCTCTCACTCGGGTATGGTCTGCAGCGACGGCCGCCACTGCCCCTCCTCCCCTTGCCGGAAGTTGGAGTTGGAGCTACTGCTGGACACACACAGGAGCTCCGAGATGACCTCCTCTACGGGCGCGCCGCCGGCGCCGGCATGCTTGCCGTCCTCTACGCGCCGCAGCAGCTCCTCCAGCTGCTTCCTTGTGATCCTGATCTTCACCTCCGTAGTCGCCGCCGGCGCGCCGGCGACATCGCCCACACCATTGCGCGCCGCCTGCTTCCTGCCCCACACGTCGTCGCCGTCCTCCACCCACACGGGGCTCGTCCTGGCGTAATGCACGGCGCCACCACTGCCGCCGCCACCGCGACGAGGCCTTTCGAGACAGCAGTTTCCCATCGATCGATCTCCGCGATCTCCTTGGGTGGACACCGATCTCGGCTGCTGGAGGCGATCTGTGTGCGGCCGGGGCAAAATGATTTGGTGCGTGGAAGAAATGGCGGATCGTTTGCGAAGGCGGCCGTGGTGGAGTAGATATAGGCGCGGGCGGCGGGCGGAGACGAAAGGAACGAGACGACGACGATGAGCAGCAGCAGATGCGCGTCCGGGACACGTGGATGGCCGTGATTGGGTCGCGGATGAACCGGGCCCGTGGGCGGGCCGACCACGTCACCGCTCTGGCGCGTCGTTGGGTGTTGGATGGGCCGGATCGGGCTCTGGCGGCAGCGCGCAGTGTGAAATGGGGGAAAAGGGGAATCGTGTTTAAAAGCAAAGTGGGACCTTGTAAACGTGGCTCCCGTTAGCTACGACAGTGCGACTACGACTGGGCCTTGTTTTTGCAGTGTGTACTCTCTTTTTTTCACTTGGTTTTTTTTTTCGACAAGCTTTCACTTGGTTTTGGAGTGGTTTAGTTTTCTCCAAAATTCAGAATTTAGCACTGTATAAAAAAAATTCCTATCACATCAAAATATCGGCGCATATATGGAGTATTAAATGTAGGTGAAAATTAAAAACTAATTGCACAGTTTGGTTGTACTTTGCGAGACGAACGTTTTGAGCCTAATTAGTCAACGTTTGGATAATTTTTACCAAATATAAACGAAATGCTACATTGTCGTTACAGTAAATTTTCTTAATTTTGCACACCCAAAGTTAAAGAACTAAACAAGGCCTGAGTTTTACAGCAACAGTACAATAGTTTACTCCATGATGATGGCTTAGGCTTACATAGCGTGCCTGTAGTATGCCACTTGA
>DXKC01000599.1:0-21478 GCA_031170775.1 Cymbopogon citratus
CTGGCCCAGGTATGCTCCGAAGGTGGGCTTCTCTATTTTCTTTGTTTGCGCATTTTCTGATTTCGTCTTTTGCTTTTGCGCTTTCTTCATTGTGTTGCGTATTTCCACTTGTTTCGTCATAAAACCTGTAAAATATAAATGCTAGGGGTACAAGTGGAACTTGTTAGTAGATAAAGCATATGTGCTTGAATATGGTTGTCTTTCTCCTTTTTAGTCTAAGTTGGCGGCTTAGAAAAGATCCATTAGGACCGCCAACACCTGCACTGCCTCATGATCAAATGGTTGTGGCTCACTCCCTCAAGTCGGTTGCATGATGGTTAAATCGGTTTAAGGTCGGTTCCAACCGACTTGACCTCTTGAGTGTATGACAATGGGCCCATCAATCCAAGTGACTGCACTCGGGAGCCTTTGGACCAAACCGACATGATTTCGATGGTTGGGAGCTGTAGGAAGGTGTTGGCACGGATCGGTGTCGTGGCTAAGTCCGGGAGCCTGCACCCTCAGGGTGGGCGCCATGGACAGGGGGGCGCCCTGGCCAGGGAGGCCGCCCTAGACCTGACTGGTTTTTAGGTCCGGTCACGTCCCAGTGCTTCCCCATGGTCCAATTGCACATATTTTTGGTATTTTTCCTGCATACAAATATAAATTCCAAGTACAAGTGGAACTAGGTAAAATTCAAAGAAATTTTCAACATTGTCAGGTGGTATTGCCATTTATTTAGTGAAATGTTGAGGTCAAAACAGGGGTTAGTGACCATCAACAAATACATTGTTATATCTTTCATTCCATCCAAACTGCTCAACTCCCAACTTGCCTAGTTAGACAAATTTCATCAAATTCTTGACAAATCTCATGTATCAATTTTTTTGCCAAACAGACCATGGCTCCAACCACACAGGCCGGTAAATGAAACATCTGTCTGAAGTTATTGTTTACATCTATCTGGAGTTGGAGACTCCAACTAGAACGGAATAGTATCAGTCGAACTAGCACCAGGAGCCTATCAGTTGAGGGTAGTATTAGTAGAGCTACCCCTCAGTCGGCCACACGTAACAGACACTCAATTTAATTTAGGAAAAAGTCTAAAATTGACCCTGACCTTTGGCACCCTAGTTAGTCTAAACAAGACCCTGAATTTTTCCAATCCGTTTAACTATGCCCATGGGTGGTTTTGGAGACTGCTTTGGATGGTGGGACCTACTGTCAGATTGTGTACGAGAGAAAAATCCCTCGTTCTCTTCTCTCCGCGGCCGCTCGCAACTCGCGGCCTAAACGCCACTCGGGCTCCACGCCGCGCGCCAGCCACCGCCTCCAATCCAAGTGTCGCGTCGCCGTCCTCACCTCCAGGCCGCGTTGGTGCCGCCTCAAATCGAGGCCGCGTCGGGTGCCGCCTCTCCTCTAGGTCGCGGCGGATCTGCCTCCACGTCGTGCCGGCCTCGCATCCAGACCAGGCGACGCCTGCGCCTCCACGTCGAGCGGCATCGTGCCGCCTCAACCTCGTAGGTCAAGGTAAGGCCACCGGTACTCCTCCTCTTTGATTTTTGTTGCGTAGTGCGTGAAAGATCTTCGTATCCTCCTCCAATCTCCATTAGGTTTGCTGCGAATTGATGTGCTGCTGCGTCGTGGTCTTTAGCACTAGCACATTGGGTGCCTGTAGTTGAGACTAAACCCAATACAATGCTGTTACTGCTAGCTGGTGGTGTCACTGGCACGTTACTACATACGAGTTGCTGCATACAGTAGGTCTTTGACATTGTGATATGGCCAAATTAAACAAGCAAAGCTGCAGCACATTTTTTTTTGTCTTGTCTGACTCTTTGGCACTCCCAGCTGAGATGAGAAAGATTTTTTTTTACAACAAACTGAGATGAGAAAGATAACATTGCTGCAGTAAATTAGCTTGATTCTCTACCTATTTTATTTCTATAAAACTCAATGGGCTTGATTATCTACCTATTTTATTTCTACAGTGGTCTTACATATGAAACGGAAGATCCTTTTTATTGCCTTGTCGTAAATCCTATGCTACGTTTATGGATGTGTTGCTTAATTTGCAATTATGTTGCTGATTCATTGTGAATTTTTAGAGGTCATCATAATTCATACATTTGAATTTGTTGATTTGAAACTATAAATATACTACTTTAGTGTGAGTTTTGTTCATTATCATTGATCGATGTGTTGTATGTGTTCTAGGTACTGGCAGCTATCAGGATTACCTTGCTGCCATGCAATCAGCTGCATGTACATGTCCTCTAGGAAGTTAGATGAGTTCATAGCACCTTGTTTCTCAATATTAATGTTCAACAAAACTTACGCACATGTGCTGCAACCAGTTGAAGGTCCTGGAAATTGGCCTATATCGGAAATGCCAAGACCGGAACCACCAGCCTTTGTGAAGATGCCAGGGAGGCCAAAGACACAGAGAAGAAGAGAGGCATGTGAAAACCTAAAGGGAGCAAGCTAAGTAGGGTTGGCATCAAGATGAGGTGTACAATTTGCCACAAATCTGGCCACAATTCTAGGAGATGTCCAAAGAACCCTAAAGCTGGCAACAAACAAAATGCACACATCAAGAGGCAAAAGAAAAGAGAGCAAAGCACCACACTTGCTGCTGCTACTACTAAGAGGCAGAAGAGTACTCCTCAGATGGTAAGTGCTCATTTAACTACTTGCAAGTACATTCCAGATCATATTCTCATTTGCACGCTCCCCTTTGCTTCCATGTGTTGTCACTGCAATGTAAAAAGATATAATATATATAAAGCTACAAATCAAAAGTAGGAAGAATAGGCTGTAGAGAATATAAGAAATGATAGGAGAGCTTAATATATTGCTGCTACATTGTATAATTGTCATTCAAATTTTTGCACTTTTCCTCTCCATGCTCAACCATTGTGTTACCTGAGTGTTACGACAGCCTACTGAAAATACACCAACCAGTCAAGGTGGACCAAATCAAACAACATTAAGCCAGGCTTAAACCAGGGGAACAAGCAGGGGAGGAAGCCAGGCTTCAACAAGGGGAAGAAGAGGTAGAACCCAGGCTGCATCAAGGGGAGGAACCCAGGCCAATACAAGCCAAACACGAGGTCGCCTGCGGCACTTGTTGTTTGGGGATAACTACTGAAAGCCTTCACTTTAGGTTGTGAATATGTAGGCCAAGCTTTTGTGCAAAAGAATGACCATAGTGGTTACGTGCAAGCTTTTGTATACAGCTGCTCAGACATGCCTCCTTTTGTATAGGTGCTCAGGCACGTGAGTTTTAGTAATCTAGCTAGAACAAATGTCTCTGAATATGCAAGTCGGACATGCCTCCTTTTGTGTATAGCTACTCACGGCATGCAAGTCTTTAGTATCTAGTTGAAATCTTGTATATATGCTATCACAAAATACTCCGTCAAAAATTTGCCTTCGTAAAAATTTGCCTCCAATGAATGTTATCGTGTACATCGTGGAGGGAAATACCCATCCCCTCCCACCAAAATGAATGGACTGTGACCATGTCCTTTGCCACGGTGGACAGCAAAACAACCCTCCAAAACCACCCAGGGGTTGGGTGAGACGGTTTTGGAAAGTTTAGTGTCTTGTTTAGACTGTTTTGAAGGTCAGGGGTTGGATCAACCAAGGTGCCAAAGGTCAGGGTCAGTGCTTTACAAAAGGCCCCAATAATATATGCAGTGCAACACATTACACCTGAAAGGCTGAAACCCACGCGTGGTCATATTTGACCGCACATGAAACATGCATATATGTACAACTATGCCGCAGAGGATTATATGAATCAATGAGCTATGTATATGGATGGAATTTCCTTTCATTGAAATTACTGTTGGTACATGCATACGCAAATTTTCACGCGGATTCAGACAGCGCAAACAAAACCGCAGACGAACACATGGAAGTCATTTTCATGAAACCAAATACTAGCTACAACAGTAGTCTGCGATCGATTACATTTTATTAGGAAACGTTACAGTAAAAAGGAATAACAGATATCCATGGAAATTACATAAAAGCAGTGCGCCGCTCAGGTGAATAGACACACCCCGTATATATATATATATATATATATATAGCTTCCCCTCCATATATAGCTCTGATCTCTGCCTCCGTCCATTAGCTAGCTAGCTTCCATGGCAGTTAATTAATTACTTATAATTATTAGTATACTTAATCAATCTCCATCACTTCTCATGACCAGTTGCAAGCTGTTCAAATATTAAAAGGTAGCGTATGCATGGGCCATGCACGCCATCGGATCGAAAATCTAGACCACATGGACGACGGGGCTCTGGCGGCTCACGAAGACGTCCACCACGTCCCTGTTGGGAAGCATCGCCGGCGGCGCCGCTGCTTCAGCAGCGCAGCTCCTGTTGGAAATCGCCGCCATCTGGGCGACGACTGGGTGCACCCCAGAGCTCCTCTCCGGGAGGGCGGGGCTGAGCTTCGCGATGTTGACGAGGACATGATCGTCCGCGGCTACGGGAAGCTTGCCACCGGCATCCTTGCCCTCGGCAACCGCCACCGGCGTCTTGTTCATGTACAACACGTAGAGCACCATCTGGACCACGCCAAAGGTGAACCCAAGGATGTTTGGAAGCTGCATGCAGAGATATGAGAAGAGTTCTTTATCGTCAGTAAGACACGTCACCAAATTGCTAATAAAGGAAGAGCAATTACATACCATGGTGGTTGCAACAAATTAAATTAAATAATTACCGCGACGTATTTGTCCTTGATGAGGAGGCCGTAGAGGAACCAGACGACGGCGCTGAGGGTGAGTGAGAGGGACAGCGAGAAGGGCATGTATTCCACGCTCTTCGTTTGGATCACGCGTTTCTGCATGTAGCCATGTACACGCATGCATCCCATTACTAACACATCAAAACTGATGGATACGTCGATTGGGTTGATCTGTCGGTGCGGTTGGGACAGAGTGCTCATTTGTATATATATAATACTGTGCTCACCATGATGCTGAGTGGCGCGACGAAGACGCTGACCGAGAAGCCAACGCAGATCCATCCGAGCATGACAACGCGCTTATCACCCTTGAAGAGGAGGAGGGTGAGGAGGAGGATCACTCCAAAGACGCCGACATTGAGGAGGAGCATGATCTTGGCCGTGAACATCTTGGCTTTCTTGGGCGCGTAGACGAAGTACATGACGATGTAGATAGTCTCGATCACGCAGCCGGCGGCGTTGATGGTGATGAGGAAGGTCTCGTTTGACTTGATCAGTGCATAGAAGATCCACAGCATGGCGCTGAACAGGGCAACCACGTAGGGAACCGACTGGAAACCCTCCGTCGACTTGGTCTTGTAGATGCGATAGAACGTTGGTCTGTACGAGCACAAGGATCATATATTAGATATATATGGACAGAAATGTTTCAATTCAATTGTGTGAAGATCATATATCAAGTAGCGATAATTTAGAAAGACTCATGTCACTTACATCGGGGCCAGGAAAGTCATGAAGGAGATGACGTTGCCTGCAAAGCAGAAAAAAAGGCGCCAAAATCAGCAATTCGCAAAAATTGTTGCCAAAGAGAGCCCAATAAAGCTGGGATAAGTTGTGATAAGCTGACACGTTTTACATCTTCGGCTGGACTAAGTTGCTTTCTGTTGTCAGCAAAGATTGGCGAGGCTTTATTATATTTTTATTTATTACACACAGACCAAAGAAAGAACCGATTGCTAGCTCGACAAGTAGTCAATGATGGAAATATATAGGCTATAAGGCTAACTGAAGGTTGGGTCAACAAGGATAACAGAGGTGGTATACAAAACGTAGTGATGCATGCATAACCTGTTGTAACTAAGTGATTATGACAACAAGAACGTCTTATATACTGATTTTGGTGATCACCAAGAAGTGCAGGTTCCACTAAGTCGCTTCTATGTACTATCATAATGCACTAGCAACTAAGAACGATAAGATGTTTGTGAACACACAATTATAACAATATGTAAAGTGACACTTATTAGTTGCACAGAATAGAAATATAAACAAAAATATATATATATGCGCGATTTATGGCCTTACGGCTCTTGTTTTTAGTGAAAGGGTAATTATATATATAAACATATACCTAGGAGGCCGAAGGCGAATGCCCAGGGGTGCTGCAGAGATAGGCCTGCCATTACGACAGAAAAGGGGAGCTACAAATATTATAATACGGACACAGGAATTTCCCAACACAAGCTGCAATACAACTGAACGAACAGTTGCTAGTGGAATCACGATGTGATGAGCTTGTTAGGCTTGGGAGACTTCTCTTCCTCTCTAACCCTTTTGGCCCCTACCGGAGGGAAGGGAGAGTTGTGAGGAGTCGTCCTCGCTCTGTGTTGGCTGAAACTCTTGCAATGATAGGCAGGGCTGTGGGTGGCTTTATATAGGCACGAGGTGGCACGCAGAGGCCTTGGCCCTTGGTGTACATGTTGTGCAGGCTCTTCAATCACATATGTCATTTTTTTTTGTGAAATTATATATGCAAAGACAAAGATCGTTTTCAATATGGGTAGCTTTAGATATGACAATTTTCTGGCCATGATATATCACTAGAGTGTGTTTGTCCTATATTTATTAATAATAGATTGAGATAATCTTCTCCATTCAAAAAAGCGGGAGCTGCTTTGCGTGCATGCTTTTATAGTCAATTATACATCGGCGAGTGCCAGAGTAGTATACTCCAAATTGCATTGTTGTGCACCGCCTAGGGTTCTCTTCTCAACCTGCTTTGGACAACTCAGCAGTAAAGCCCGCCGTACTACAGCAAATTAAAATCACCGAGTAGAACCCAGGCGGTGCACAACCTGGTTTGTATAATTTTGCTCATGACAGAACCTAAGAATAAGTTAGAATTTCCAAAATTTTAGGGACGAATTCCCATTCCTTTAACTTATAGCCAAAGAAAAGACGATTGAGTGTTACAACATACCTTTCTGAACATATCTATACCTAATTATAAAGCTTGGAAATTTCATCATGCTGCCCAAAAACTTTGTCCACCACCTCCTATCCTAATCCTAATCTGGTTCATATTGGTAACTGTGTAGTTAGGACGTCCGTCCCGTCCGGACGGCATCGTTGTGGGCCACGATGCCCCCAGCAGCCCAACTCTCTACTTGTCTACGTAAAAATCTGCGCGTGACCCAGTGCCGCTATACTTAAACATCTAGAAGAGATCATTGATTTTGCCATGTCAATTGTGGATTCGACCAGCAAATTAGTCACCCTCGATGGAGGCTGCATGAGGGGCGGAATTCTTGTCTATTTTTGGTTCGGTTTCATCCTTATATGTGGGAAATCCTTGCTCCTCTGATAGTGTGAATGTCTTATAATTTGAAGTGGAGGAAGCTGTTATGTATCATTACTATTTCTTCTTCTATAAGTATTTGATAGCTCTTTTCTCCCGTTATAACGCATGGGCACGTTTGCTAATATATACTAAAGATCAAAACTAAGTTGTTCTAATCACTGGGTAATCGTTTTTTATGTGTTACATGTTCCTCACCGTGAAATATTTTTTACCGCTTAAAGAAACCCTTGTTTTGCTTTAATTAGATAATATAGCATCATATAAGTTTTGCCTTAAAAATAGTGTAGATCTTTGTCGGCATGTAGAGATCATTTGGAATGCCTTTGCTTCTTTAATTCTACTTTCCTCATGTCGCTGCGGTTAGTGGACATACAATGCTTTCCTCCAGCTTTTCTTTTTCTATATTGCTTGGTTTCCAATCAATTCAATGATTACAACACTACGAATAATTAAACATATCAAAGATTACTTCCGCGTGCTCCTAAGTAACATACATCTGATACTAATTACATAGGATGTTATATATTTGAAAAATTATCATCTTTGTCCTTTGCTCTTATTTTGATCATAAAAATGTATCTATATACTTTTAATAATTGTTCTTGAATATTTTTCTGAACTTTTTCATAAAATTTTCCATTTCACACAACAAATTACCACCAAAAGGCAATACAGTTAATCAAATAAGATGTATTTATACAATGAATACAGTGTTGACGCCGAAAGAGGTTCCTGACCAACACACCAGAGGGCATTGGACGCCCGGGTCGCCACGAGCCGAAGAACGCAGCGAGATAATCACCCTTATGTGGTGGAGCACGGAGAGGTTTGCAAGCAAACCACCAAAGGATAACCAACGCACTTTCGGGACGAAGAACCGACTAGTTTACGAGCAAACTAGCAAAGGAACCGGTGAAGCTCTTGCCCGGGAGGGACCCCGTCAGGGCAAGGACATCGTCGGGTTGCCCTAGGTCGGCCAGCAAGCCTAGGACACCATCCTTGGTCGCCTGGATCAAGATATGAATAGCATGGAGAAGGTTGATAAGAGAAAGAGAAGTTGTAAATTAATTTGTGTGTCGATTGGTAGGTGGTACTTCAATCGGCCATAATCCTCTAATATATATAGAGGGGGTGATCTTATCCCAGTAGGAAACATCTCCAAGGCTTAATCTCCAAGTTTCCCACGTCAAAAACTTGCCAAAAAAACTGATCGAAAACGACTCGGTTCGAGATCCGAAAGCCTGATTTGGAACAGGCGCCAAAACTGCTGCGAAATCCGGTAGTACCGGCCCCCGGGCCGGTAGTAACTTCTGCGGATCCCGGTAGTACCGGCCGTACAGACCGGTAGTACCGGTGCAGGGTCTATCTTCTCTCCGGGAGCATAACTCTCGCATCCGGACTCCAAATAGGGCAAACCATATATGTTTTTCGATGAGAGGAACGCAATGGTGAAGTCCGTTTCCCATTTTGACACCTTTACAAAACTGGTCAATTTTGAGTGTCAACACATGCTCCCCTGTTTTCAAGTTTTTGATGCATGAATTTGAAAACAAGCAACCTGCATAAACAAAATAAAATTGAAAAGCAACGATGTCCACCACACCGGCTACTCAATTGACTAAAGACGATGTATACATCGACCATTTTTTGTTCTAAGGGCAATACATGTACCGGCCATTGTTTGAAAGAACAATTAGGCTTCTTGCCAAACACTTAAAAAATACTTTTTCAAGTATCTCCCATTTAATGCTACCTTGAGACGCTCACCTTGCAATGTCTCTAGCATATAAGACTTTCCACGCATAACTCCACACTCTATAAGGACCTTCCCAATTAGGTGACCACTTGCCAAACTGATTGCTCTTTGTCCCCATAGGTAGTATAGTCTTCCATACTAGATCCCCTACTTGGAACAATTTGCTCCTCACCTTTTTGTTGTAAGCTCTAGAAACTCGAGTTTTATCTTTTTCAATCTCCTTTAAAGCTTTTAATCTCAAATCTGTTACCTCATCGATATTATCCATCATCAACTCACCATACACAACAGCCAACAAATCATTTTGTCTTGCTAGCCTGTATGCATTCAAATTTACCTCGATGGGTAAGACGGCTACTTATCCATATACCAACTCAAAAGGAGTGACTTTTGTCACACCATGTCTCGATATACGATGAGCCCACAAAGCCTCAGACAAGACTTCATGCCACCTTCTAGGATTCTCCTCAATCTTCTTTCTAATGAGCTTGATTAGAGTTTTATTGCTTAATTCAGCTTGGCCATTAGCTTGAGCATAATAAGAGGATGATCTGATCATCTTAATCTTGTATAATTCGGGAAACTCCTTGACTTTCTTAGAAATAAATGAAGTGCCCTGATCTGTAGTCAAAGTCTGAGGAATGCCGAACCTATGAATAATATGCTCAGTGATGAATCTTATAACCTTCTTATGTGTCATATTCTTCAAAGAAACTAGCTCGGTCCACTTAGTAAGATAATTTGTAGCCACCAAGACAAATCTATATCCATTTGAAGACGGAGAATGAATCTGGCCAATAAAATCTAGTCCCCAACCATGAAAAGGCCATGGTTTGATAATAGGATGAAGCATTGTAGTAGGCACCAGCTGAATATTTCCAAACCTTTGGCACTCTTCATAACCTTTGTAATAACTAAAACAATCGGCCATCATAGTAGGCCAATAAAAATCAGCCCTTCTCAGGAACCACTTCATCTTCGGAGCCGATTGATGTATGCCACAAATATCTTCATAGACTTCTCCCATTGCCACCTTTGCTTGATCAGGACCCAAGCACTTAAGCAATAAATCATTAGTAGTTCGGCTATAGAGCTCATCATTATGCAACACATACTTGAAAGCACTCTGCCGAATACTCTTGTCAACCTTAGCACTCGAATCACGTAAATATGTCAACAAGGGAGTCCTCCAATCACCCAAATTGGCCCCAGCAGTGCTGAAATTTTCATCAGATCGATTTGAATCTTGATCGTTTGAATTGATTGCATTGGTCAAGAAAGGGTCGGCATAGCCGACTTGCATGTCAACCAGCAAGAGTCGACTTGGCCGATTTCGTTAATCGGCTTATCTGACTCTGTTGCACAAACACAAACTTTTTATGCATTAGTTTTGTTTGAATATGAAAATTATGCCCACTGACATCATAAACAGATGCCCGTTGAGCCAACATGTTGGCCCTACTATTTTCATGCCTCGGAACATGCCGAACCCAAAATTTGGTAAGCATTCTAATGATATCAAGGCAAGCATCAAGACACACTCTTAGTAATCCTTCTAAGCATTGAAACTCACCAACATCTTGATGCAGCACTACTAAATAATTACCATAGGCTTCAACATGTTTTACTCCCATGGATTGCAACATAATCAACCCGAACAACAAAGCTTGATATTCGGTTTGGTTATTAGTGCAGTGAAAATATAATCAGCTTGACATCTCATATGTATAGTACAAATAAGCACAATACCTACACCTTGCCATCTTCACAAACTGATCCATCAAAATATAACTTCTAGGGAGTAAAAGTAAGGTATTGACCTCATCATCTAAATCAATACCATGCTCAACAACAGAACCAGCAATGACTTGATCTTTAAATGCTCTCAGTGGCTCAAATGTCAAGTCATATTTAGTTAAAGCATATGCCTACTTGCCTATCCTAACAATGAGGATTAGCCGATATAATCATGATTTTATTACATCGGCTCGGCATGCAACGCCACATGTACTTGCCAAAGGATAATGTCTTTTTTAGTGCAAGAAAATCATATTAGCATGCCCCCAAGCCAGAAGGCATCGGCAACAGCATAAGCCGATGAATCTGCTTGGACAATCTAGCTTATGAAGAATAGCACTCTAAGGTTAAAATAATCTTGATTTCTAAAAGGTTCCTTAACATTGATATTGACAACGATTATATAGGCCGAATCAATTAGAGATACCTCAGAGGCACCCTGGACTTGAGAAAGTCGGCCTAGCCGACTATGGAGTCGGCTTAGCCAACTTAAGGTCAGCCAGGGCAACAAGAAAAGTGTAAATCGGCTTAGCCGACTGGTGAACCAGCTCGGCTTACTTGGGAGTCGGCTTAGTCGACTGGTGAGTCAGCTCAGCCGACTTGGGCAGGCAGCTAGTTTTCCCCATAGAACGATGGTTGTAAACACTCGTTGGCTATGTTTTACACTAAGGGCAATAACAAATCATCGGCCATATGAACTTATCCACATGATATGCATAACCAAATATAATATCTTGACTTTTGATTATTGATAAGCATAATAATTTGGCAACCCTTCATAACCAAAAGATCGACCCCAAGGATCAAAATAAGGAGCTGAGGGGTGATTATACATACCATGAGATGAATTCCACATAAGCATAGGCAGAGAATACGGATGATGCAAATACCAAAGATTTTGATGATTTGGTGAAGATCTCCAACTTGACAATTGTTCCTTGAACCTTCTTCTTCTTCTATCTTTCATCTTTATTGCACCACTTGCTTGCAAATCATCCTTTTGAGCATGAATACTTCCTTTAGGAACCCACGCCAAGCCTTTTCCTTTCAGCTTTTCTGCACTAAGCTTTTGCAACTTCTTCTCTTGCCACTTTGGTAAACCAGTTGAGCATCTCGGTTTTGTTTTTGTTTTGGACAGCGGCAACTCTTTCTTAATTATAGGCACTTTCACCTTCTTTTGCTCAGATTTGACACCTATAATATCAATAGATGATTTTCCCACTTCTCCACCATCAATAGCCGAATTTTTCAGCAATGTATTCAGTTTCTCAATGGTTGTATTCAAATCTGGACTTTTCTTATTTCAGCCATCATACTTCACTTGGTAAACTTGCTTTACCACTTTCTTGTTCGATTGAGCTCCAGACCGATTTTGATCAAAACGGTCTTTATAAGATGACTTCTTTGAATATCTGGAGCTGCATACTCTACATATTGTGGCCTGAAATATGATGGAACACGTGCCTCTTCATCAAGCTAGCCCCAAGATGAATAAGGATAAAAATATGAGGGCTGTGATCCATAAGTCATAGAAATTGGCTGCTCAAAAGGAGAATATGTTGTGCTGTGTGAGATATATCTCCTTGCCAATTCCTCTCTTGAGATTTATGTTTTGGAGGTAATCTTGATTGTTGCACCTTCTTTGATCGATTAGCGATATTTGCTTTACCGATCTTCTTATATTTAGAGAGAAGCTCTTCAAAGCTAAGCTTCGGTCTTCTATTCTTTTGCTTGTTATAAGATTTACCTCCATTAGTGTTATGAGCATCCTCCTTCTTTTCTCCATCCTCATAGATATGCTCCAAAGAAGGATCCTTAGCCGATTCCCCTTGCTCCATGTGATCAATCGGCCTTGGCTCTAGCTGAAGAGATTCAACTTGCCCCCCAGTGTCTTCTGAAATTGCAATGACGTTGTTGTCCATTGAGACATCTTCACTTTGTACATCTTGGACAACAACCTTGTCTTCACTTGAGGACTCTTCATCTCTCTCTTAGGCTTTTGAGCCTTGAGCTTCAAGTGAATCGGCTAATGCAAGCCGATTCAAAACCTGTATGCCATCGAGACCAATTGGATCCAATTGATCTACCTGTTGAGCTTTAGAAAATCTCAATCAGCCTTTATCAATGGCCAATTGGATCAAGCAACGAAACATATTGCAATTATAAGTATATGATCATAAGAATTATGCCACTTGCAATATGTAAGCTCTTCTAAGTTTTGAGACGATGGCAAAGCATTGTGATCAATGATTCTAATAAAATTATTCTTGAGCAAGATATCAAACACATGATCATAAAAAGTAAAGTCAAATATGTACTTTGATCTCCTTAATCGATTCTTTTGTGGAGTCGGTTTTAGAACCAGGCAAACGAATGGATCAAATTTAACATCAATCCATTCGGCCACACCTGTGCAACAACTTTTGGGAAGCTTTAATTTCGACAAACAAGCACCATCGGCCTTACCATAAGGTATAATTTGTTGGCCGATAGAATCTGAATTTATCTTATCTTTAACAAATATAATGCTATTCCTAATTGGTCTTTTACAACTATTTATAAGGATATCTCTAAAAGATACAGAAACTGAAATAGTTTGACCAGATTGGAATTTTAGCAAAATATTTGAATCTTGTACCTTGTTGATCATTTTGGAGATATGTAAACCTTTGATTTGAGTGAAGCTGCTTTTCACCTCCGAAGAACAATCAACAACAGGTGCCGAATCAACCAAAGACGCATTGGCGGCTGCAGAAACTGAAGAAGTCGGTTTAGTCGACTAAAGTCGGCTAGACCGACTTGGGCACTAGCAGCAACAGGTGGAGTTGGCTTAGCCGATTGAGAAATCGGCCTAGCTGACTCACGACAAACACTAGGAGCAGTCGGCTTGGCCGACTGAGAAGTTAGCCTAGCCGACTCAGAACAGGTTGCAGAGGCAGTCAGCCTAGCCGACTGAGTAGTCGGCTTAGCCGACTTTGAGCAGGCAAGCAACCCTTCCTTCTTGCTTGTAGAGGTTTGATCTTCATCAATAATGCAGTAATCATTAGATAAGCACACAACCCCTTTAGGTCCTGAAAAGTCAAGTCTAGCTGGTTTCTGACGCTTTTCATGCTTTGTTTTAGCAAGACTTGTTTTTTGAGTATCCACTAGTAATCCGCTTTTAGCCGATGATACAACTTTAATCGGCTTTTTCTCATTGGTCTTCCCAAAATATTCAAAGAACAACTCTTCTAATCTAGACCATGACCAAACGAAACAATTGGGTAAAGATGTAAACTATGAAAAAGCAACACCGGTAAGGGATAAAGAAAAATTCCATAGTTTCATATATTCTTCTCCACTGGCACCTGCAAAAGACAACTGCAAGAGATATGTAGACATGTGTTCTACAGCAGTCTTACCATCTTCACCACTAAACTTTTTAAAATGAGGTACTCGCCAACCACTAGGAGATTCTAAGTAATCATAACACAATTCGTATGGTCTATGATATGCGGGCACCTTCCATCTAGAAGAATCATATGGATTTCTAGCATGGGCTAAATCTTCTTCAATTCAGCTAGAGCTAGATGTAGATGAAGCCGAATCACAAGCAGTGACTTTTTTACACTTTGCAGAATTCTCATTGATTCGGCTAGAACTAGTGACAACATGTGAAACGAATTTTGAGAATTATCATTAAAACACCTTGCTGAATTTTTATTGATTCGGCTAGAGTCATATGAAGCCGAATTATGAAAAGTAGCTTTGGAATAAGGTGTTGCATTTTGAGAGTAATTGGCTAAATAACTAACATTGTTATGGCCAATTCTTTTATTCATCGGCTTGCCTTGTGGTGGAACCACATATGGTGAACTTACAACCAATAAATAAGAATTTACATATTGAATATTGCTAGAAGAATCAAAACTAAAAGAATTTTCTGCAAGCATCGACTCTTGATCATGATACACATAATTAGAAGAATCAGCCGATGCAATGTATCTAGTATTATCATAACTAGCAACACCAACATGGCAATTCGTATCACTTACAAAATAATTATTAAAACTACTAGATGTGTTTGCAAGCTGTAACTTAGGATAATCGAAGTGATAATGTGATGAATCACCTTGGTACTCTATGATTAGAGCTTAACCGCCTTGCTGAATTTTCCAATCAGCAGCTCAACGCGTTGCAAAACAACAAATAAGATCATAAGGGGTCAAAGCCGGATGCACCTTTTAGGCCGGATTGAGCGGTGATGGCGATCACAAAAAGATAGACCAGTAAGAGTAAGGGCTAGGTCAAAGAGATTCGGCTGCTAATTATAGAGCCGAAGCAATCTTCTTTCCCAGTGGAGTCGCCAAATTGTGTTAACGCCGAAAGAGGTTCCGGACCAATACACCAGAGGACATTGGACGCCCCGGCCGCAATGAGCTGAAGAACGCAGCGAGATAATCACCCTTGCGTGGTGGAGCATGGAGAGGTTTCCAATCAAACCATCAAAGGATAACCAACGCACTTTCGGAACGAAGAACCGACTAGTTTACGAGCAAACTAGCAAAGGAACCGGTGAAGCTCTCGCCCGGAAGGGATCCCATCAGGGCAAGGATATTGCCGGGTTGCCCTAGGTTGGCCAGCAAGCCTAGGACGTCATCCTTGGTCACCTGGATCAAGACATGAACAACATAGAGAAGGTTGATAGGAGAAAGAGAGGTTATAGATTAATTTATGTGTCGATTGGTAGG
This sequence comes from Cymbopogon citratus, assembly GCA_031170775.1. Taxonomy (NCBI): domain Eukaryota; kingdom Viridiplantae; phylum Streptophyta; class Magnoliopsida; order Poales; family Poaceae; genus Cymbopogon; species Cymbopogon citratus. Next base: position 15,611 of record DXKC01000599.1, read on the forward strand.
TGGTACTTCAATCAGCCATAATCCTCTAATATATATAGAGGAGTGTGGTCTTATCCTAGTAGGAAACATCTCTAAGGCTTAATCTCTAAGTTTCCCACGTCAAAAACTTGCCAAAAAAACTGATCTAAAACGATTAGGTTCGAGATCCGAAAGCCTGATTCAGAACAGGCGCCAAAACTACTGCGGAACCCGGTAGTACCGACCCCCGGGCCGGTAGTAACTTCTGCGGATCCCGGTAGTACCGGTGCAGGGTCTGTCTTCTCTCCGGGAGCATAACTCTCGCATCCGGACTTCAAATAGGGCAAACCATATATGTTTTACGATCAGCTCGACGAGAGGAACGCAATGGTGAAGTCCATTTTCCATTTTAACCCCTTTACAAAAATGATCAATTTTGAGTGTCAATATACAGTTATGAAGATTATATGCGTACCCACACATATTGTGATAGTATATGGCCAAAGTGGTAGTTTAAAGTCCTAGCAATGCCCAAAACACTACGTTTTCTTTTCATGCATAGTTTGACAGTAGCTTCCGATGGATATCAGGAGAAGAGTGCTAAGCATGATTATTGGAGGCAAACCTAAGTGGTTGATTAAAATGGGCACTGATGCAGCAAAGAATGGTTGTTTCAGTTAAATGGCTGAGCTTTGGAAAGCCCATTTGCCATGCGATCTTGATTCTTGACCACTAAAACTAGTCCACTAAAACTAGTTCTCCTTTGACATACATATATAATGTATTGCTTCAAACGTGTGCACACACATATATGACTACATAAACAGCGAGCATGCGAAAGGCCATGCATCCAATCTTTATTTTTTTGTTGCACATGGAATAATGAATGATTTTCATGTGTTGTAAGCTTTATTATATCTTATAATAAGACAATATAAAACTTCATCTGGTACAGTAAGTAATTCTATGAACTAAGGAGTTATTCCATACCTATATATTTCCTTATCTTGTACTACCTCCATCCATACAAAATACAATTTAATTTGGGATTTCAACAAGCCAAACAGTTTCAACTTTAACTAATAAAATCAATTAATACTCATGAGAAAAAATAAGTACCATTTGATTATTTCTAGGATATATTTCATATTAAATTTACACATAAAATCTAATACTATGTACTATAAACTTTGTCAAAGTCAAACTAACTTGACCAACATGTGACCAACATGTGACCAACATGTTTTCCATAATTGTATTAATTCTTTTGGGATGGAGGGACTATTACTTTCTCGGAGGGTTAAGGCATCTCAAGTTTGACCAAAATTATATAGAAAACTATGAGGATTTATGACATCAAATAGATTCAAAATTAAAATATAATAAACAAAGAACCTAATGATATTTGTTGCTAACATAAATGCTATTATTTCATTATAAACTTTTATCAAACTTGTAATCCTTTGACTCACCAAAAAGTTGGAATGACTTATAATTTGGAGTTGAGGGAATACATGATTTTTTGATGTACTAAGTTTTTTCTTTAGCCAACTTTAATTTGTTTCATAAAAACAACATTAGGGCCTCTTAAGGTGTAGTTCATGGGGCTTCGGCTCCTCCTACATACCGATGCACTATGGCGAACACGGTAGATTCACTGTAGTGCGATACCTTCTCTCTTTGTCTGTCTCTCGCTCGCTCCTGCTTCTCCCTCTCACTAAGACCAACTAGCTGGAGATGCTGGCTTTTGTGGCTCTGCCGTCTCTGGCTGCTGCACACAAGAGTGGTGCTAGCTACAGTGGGAGAGTCAGAGATGGAGCTAGCCAAAGATGCCCTTATTGTTCCATTGTGCAGAATGAAACCCTAAGCTCTTATAACTAGGGTCGGCTGCTGTGACATGGAGAAAGTTAGCACAATTGAGATTCACCGGTGTTTTAACCTAAAAAAGGTAACCAAATATACGTTAAATTAAAACTGTTTATGGCTTACAGTTTATTTTTGGTTGTTCTAAACACCGTTACATTGTTTTGTTAGGCAACACTACTCAAGTTACACCAGGCATTTTGTCTGTTCAGAGCCACTACCTTCAATGCCAAAGCTTGGCCCTTTGTTATATATTGGAAAATGGTTATTTTCTTTTATTGGAAATTACATGAGTCGGAAATCTTTTATACATAGTAAATGTACATACATAATCACTCTGTCCCAATATAGATGGTGTCATGGGATGTATGTAAGTCAAAATTTCTTGACTTTCACTAAGTTTTTAGAAAATACGTGCAATATTTATGTGTCCTCAAATAAGTTTATTACAAAAGTATATTCAACGATCTATCTAATAATACTAATTATGTATTGTAAATATTAATATTCTTTAATATATAATTGTTTAAAGTTAAAAAATGTTGATTTCTCGAGAGGTGAGAATGCCATCTATTTTGGCACCTAAAACCTGTAAACAGTAGGTTGATCATAATGTGATGATGGACCTGAGACCTGCGCTGCTCACGCTAACCGCAAATGGTGCATCGAACTGTCATTCATTTTCTTTTTAATTCCAAAGATGGACAGATACTATATATATTACCAGGATCTTGGGATTATTTAACGATAAATGCAGTCAAAAAGGCTATACACTAGACAAACATACGCCATCCAAGTCTGTGTATGGTCGAGATCGTTTTCCCTTATAGGTTGTAATTATAAGTAGTCAAACAAAGACATTCATGCTTTCCAAAGGCCACGCAAAAGTTTTCATTTTTTTTGTCAAGCGTATAATGTTGCTATAAAGCAAGGGTTTTGCTAAGGTACATCCAAATAACTATGAGCCGTTCATTCGTTTTGATCGGACGGCTACGATCATCTATTACCTCCTAGGAGGTAATATATTTATTGATTTTTTAGTTTACATAAAAAGATAAATAAGGAATACTGTAGATATAAAATATTGTGTAGGTTTGATTGATGCATGTGTGATTTGACATATATTTTTGATCTTCTCGTCATGCACAATTTGCATCGTATCCAATGATGCGGTGAACATGTCACGTGTTACGTGAACCCAGCATATGTGCCCATCGTGGAAGTGTACATGTTCAAAGTACAAAAAAAAAATCACGTGCATACAAGACATTGTATAGTCACTTTACTTAATCATTATACGTAACGGTTATATAGTTTTTTAGAAAGCTACTCTATTTATGTATAATCGGAGTTAGTATTATTTTGTAACATATTTTTCAAGAACGCTAAAGTTCACGGTTCAATTAATATATATGTTGGTTATTTATTTATTTTTATACATGTATCTTATACTATAACTGAATTTGTATTTTCATGCAAAGGGGACAACGGCAATGATGCCCACAAAAAAGGAAGGGCGCCCGTGCTTGTCTCCTGTGATGACGTGATTAAATATGTTTCCTTTTTCTTTATTTAGATTAATTAATTTATTAATTCAAAAAATCTAGAAAATCAATGGTTGAGATTCGTTTTGAGGTATTACCTCTTAGGAAGTAAAATGTGTACCATAGCATTGCCCTTTATTATTACTTGCGAAGCATCTCGATCTGTTCCGGTTCCAGCGGCTGACCGACGGCGACGCAGGCGCGAGTGGGTCCGAGGAATGGGAGCCGCCGCCACCACGGGAACGGCTTGGGCGGGACTAGGTCGATGCGCTGCAAACTCGCCAGATACTCCTCCCTTCGGGTGCGGAAGGCCGCTCTCTCCATGTCCTTGGACGCGGCGGCGGCGGCGGCAGGGAGGGGGGCAAGGGGTGTAGTCTCCTCCTCAGCATCCGCCGCTGGTGGCTGGTGGCTGCTCCTCCGGTCCGATCCGATCAGCTGCGGCTGCGGCTGCCATCGCGGGGAGAGGAACGAACAAATCGAACAGAGCTGGGAGGTTCTCTTTATATACTGTATATAGCTCCAATGTAATGTAATGTGCGGAATTCCGATGAGATGCATGCGCGGTCCACTCCTACGTGGAGCGTTGAGGCATGCATGCAGTGACTGACGGCACGGCACATGGGGAGGGATGCTATACTAACAAAGGGTCGTTTCTCAGATCCCGTGTGGGGGGTCGTCGGTACCAGGCTACTCGCAAATGGTCAAAGGCACCACCGCAACATGTACCAGATTGTAGGTCCTGCTCCAAGTGGCGAGCAAGAGCTCTTCGACCATTTGCATTCAAGTATTCAGAATGTGGTGGAGTGCTCATTTGAAGTGGATAGCTGTTCTCAAAATGTTGAGTTAGCTGATGGAATTAGGAGGCAAAAGATGATTGTCACTGCAACCATATATCTATATAATTAAATTTATTCGTGAGAACCATTCTGAATATAAAGATTTTCATAATGGTGATTGGAATCCTAATTATGCGCCCACTATACCTCTAAGGTATAGAAAGTGTATTGTTTCATACATTAATGCAGGTCAGACATCAACTTTGTACTCCCTCCATCCCAAATTATAAGTCATTCCAAAAATCTTAGAAAACTAAAGTCTCGAGTTTAACCAAATTTATATGATAATAAGATAATAATATTTATGATGTCAACTAAGTATCATTAGATTTTTTTCTTACTTATATTTTCATTCTATATCTATTTGATGTCATAAATCTTTATAGTTTTCTCTGTAATTTTGATCAAACTTGATATGTTTTGACTCTGCATGATTCTTAAAATGACTAAAATTTGGAATTATGTGATGACCTTGGTTAATGGGTCATGAATATGCTACAAAACATGGGTGGTTTTGACTACAACTTTATAGTCAAAACTACCCTTTGTTCAAAACATCACTATATATACAAAACTACAAATATATTATATGATGAACCCAATAATACATAATGATGTCAGAACAAGGATAGTTTGACTCAGCACTGTAGCTAGAGTACATTCTTATTGGGATGGAGAAAGTAATCAAATTAAGAGATGAGCTACTATATTACTACTTTTGTCAATTGATTATAATGTTGGGCTGACCGAGTCGAGTTGCTACTATGAGCTTGATAATGATGCAACAAGCTAATGTTCCATATCAAAGCCTAAAAACTCAAAAATTAAGTAAACAATAATGATAGTCATCTGAGTGTGATGTAGCTATTTGTGAAATGGAAGGTATAATAGCTATGCCATAATAAGAAATAAATAAGGACAATCCTATCGTGCAATAGGAGTGAACCACACACCTACTTCTACATAAATATGGACAATCTTTGGCTTGCATCGCTCTTCTACTACCACACTTGTACCCTTTCATGCCACCACGCACCACCACACCACATGCTCCTTGAGGGCCTCTAGGCTCTGATTCCCTCTGATGTGGTTCCCCCTCAACTCCCTCGACGAGTTAAGGATAGAGGTGTAGGGTATTTCCAATGTATGGAACTATCCTCCTTGCCATGTAATGAGTAATGACTAAGGAAAGCACACTACTACAGAAAACTTAACTGCGGCGGGCGTTTTTGTTTCCACGGCGGGCAAAGGCGTCCGCCGCGGTGATAAGGTCACGGTTAATCGTGGCACCACCGCGGCGGGTGCCAGTGCCCGCCGCGGAAAATCGAATAACCACGGCGGGCGACGTAATCTGCCCGCCGCGGTTAATGTTCCAGGGAAAATAAAAAAAAACCCGCACGGGCCCAGATCTGGACCGCAAGGGCCTGGATCTGGGCCTCGTGCCGCCGTCGCCGGATCCGCCGCCGTGACCTCCGCCTGGACCGCCCCCGCCGGATCCGCCGCCATGACCTCCGCCTGGACCGCAAGCCCTGAGGCTGCGCATCACCGGATCGATCGTCTGCTCCACCGGATCTACAAAAGGAGAGGAGAGAGAGATGAAGGGAAGAGAGTGGGGGAGAGAGAGAGAGGAGAGAGAGAGCGCACGAGCACTCACCTCGATCCGCGCC
>DXKC01000600.1:0-17661 GCA_031170775.1 Cymbopogon citratus
AAAAGGTAGCAGATCGAAGATTTTGTTAAATAATATTAGTGTCGACTCTGTTACACAAAAATTGGAGATATAGGTAGTCAAGACCTGTCGGACTCCCAAGGGCCGACAGGCTGTGACGTGGCGAAACCGGCCCACCTGTCAGGGCTCACGGTTTAACCAGTTACCAGCCTGACGCGGTGACACCGTCACATGTCGTCTTTACTAGACTACTAGTTGAGTGCCCGTGCGTTGCAACGGGAGCTTTAAAAAATCCAATGTTACAACTTAAACACAAACAATTGTGGCACAAACCAAACCAAAGGGGTGTTATGAAGCACAAAACTGGTGATAACTTTGTCAATCAGAAGACATTAATGACCAAAGAACACCCGTGTGAAATCTCAGCGTCATATTAGGTCATCACATAAATAAGACATCTTTTATGTTTTAAGTTACGAAGTCCAATAATTCATCTTCACAAATAAACCAACATAGCACCCAATCCAATTTTCATAATCTCGGTGAGTAATCCTGTTAGTCGAGGACTCTAGTTACTTAATTAACATTGTGTCCACCCTAGGATGATCTGGTGTGGAGTATCAATAAGCTGCTATGTTGGATGTCATCTTCTATCTTATGCAGCCATATAAGGTACCTCCATGGTTCAGTGGTTGAAAAGAAACATGGTACGATAAGCTTGTCAGATTTTTCCAACATTCTGGGTCTGTACTAATCTATTATTGTTTTGCTTTATGTTAAAACGATAGTTTGAAAAGCCTTACCATGAGGTGCTTCTTCTCCCAACGTCCAGAAGTTGGATACAATTTTTGTCCGCCACTGGGAATATCCTTTGCAGCGATGAATGATGCTTTGTTGACCTTCTGAAGCCAAAGATGATTTGAAGTTGATACCCTTCACATGAGCATGAGCCATGAGGGTGTGTGCTGAAGATAAATGCTCCATAAAAGCAACCCTTGGTAATAGAGATATCATCAAGGTCCACAGCCTCCTCTGGGCAAGAAACATGAACATGGTTCGAGTTACAGTAACCAATGACATGAATGAAAATATCGTGCATTTCTTTAAGAGACGAGTTAAAGTAACCAATAACATGAGTGAAAATATCCAAAACTATTATAGATATTTCAGCACTGACAGCTTATAGATATTTCAACACTGACAAAACTATTATACTAAAAATAACCAAAATGATCAATATATTTTGCGGAATATGCTGAAGAAGATCACAAACTGAAGCTCAAGCTATCAAAATCAAATGTATAGGTATGGCAAGGCTATACATTGGAAAAGATACAGGTGCAAACATTTTTAGTTATTTTACAAATATAACCAATTAGACCACGAATGCATAAGACCCTATTATTTTTTCCCAAAAGATTAACAGTAGCCGGAAAGCAGACATATCTGTATGACCACAATAGCATATTAGTACAACTGTAAGTAAAGTTAGCTAAGAAACCATGGAACATAGCTGTAACTTAATTGGTAGATGCGAATCTGCAGCCATACCATCCTCACTGTACCTAAAGTTTGCTAGGAAAAAAAAGTTTGACAGTCTTCAACTCTTCATGGCATCAAAGATAGCTTCTTTTTTTTTTTTGAAGAATCATCAAAGATAGCTTTGATGGAGTTTCCTTGGAAGGTAAGATTGCCCATCAGTAGAACATGCAGAAGCACCCTAGCAGCCCATATGTTGTTATCTTCAGCATAAGAGAGGACATCAGAATTGGAAGGCCGGAAGAAATAGAAATATGGACATGTGTCATAGATAAACAGTAGCAAACACAATTGCCCCTGCTTGCAGAAATTGAATTTCCCCTATCTAGGTTTATGTTCATGTCCACTTGTCTAATTCTTTGTAATGTGAAACTAAGGGGGATTTCAGCAAACACTCCCATCCAGCTACATAAGTTTCACTTCCCTCTAAGCTATCATATGCAACCATCTGAGGTTCAAAATTGACATGTACCTTAATTTGACTAGATTTCGGCAGATATAGTCAAATGACGCCAAGCATTGCATTTAAGTTTGCAATCATGTGCGCACTCTAGAAATTAAAAGAGATACATATGCTACATAATAAGGAGCATATCAGGTAATTCATTCCAAATGATAACTCACGACTCAGAACAACTTCTGACCTAGCTAGTGTGCGCACGCCGCACGGACAGGCGGGTTTCGAACAGACCATGCTGATCGTCATGGAAGTGCGAGTGCTGCAATGACTGGAACCGAGTGGCAGACTGAAACAACGGCGCTGGGGTGAGGCACCTCGAAGCTGGCACCAGCTTACCAGCACCACGAGCGAGAGGAACCGCTCGTTTCTCGCAACAACGAACACCAATCAAACATGCTGAGTAGATCAAATGCTTTTTAATGAACAATAGGAACATAGTTGTCAGGTACTTACATCGTGTTTGAGAGAGGATGAAGGCAACCAGAGGTGCTCCTTTAAGCTCGTTTACAAGCTATTCTATAAGACAAGCAATATAAAAATGGCATGTGTTAGGCTTTTCATCAAATACAAAGAAGCCATAGGACCTTGAGTCATGGATGAGCAAGTAATTAAACAATTTTTTATGTATTCACAAACGTAATGTGTAGAAAACAAATGTAACTCATAAGACGACAGATTAAACAAACAAAGGCTTGAAATGAAAGCACACTAACTTGATTCATCAACAGTCCCATAGGCTAAGACAGGCAATAGGAATCAGTGGCACGATTGAACAAACAGGTGGTGGGCATAGTATATATGAATCTTAGTTGGAGCAGAGCACGCAAGTTTACATGGCTAGCGCAAGGTCGTGGAAGCGAACAACGTACATCTGCACTCCTCAAGCTGCTCCATCTTCTCCAGCGCGGTCAACTCCCTCTCGATGGCTTCTTTGGGTCACCAAGGACATGAGCGTCGCCATCGCTGCCGGTTCCTTGGAGAGAGCAGAGCGCGATGTGGCCAGAGCCTCGGCGGCAGTGGCCGCGCGGAGGACGCGAGCAGACGAGTTCCCGTCGTGGCGCTGGGCACGAACCACGGGCGTAGGTGGTCGGCGTTGCGATGGAGCGGGCACTCGTCGGCGCGGCAAGGCCGGGCGTCGCTGCAGTGGCGAGGAGCCGCGACTGTGACGCTGTACTGGTCCGACATCGCGAAATCGCAGGATGTATTTTTGGTGGCAGAGAAGCAACGGCCACGGTCCTCTGGCAAACACCAGGATGGCGGCTGTGGCCGTAGTTCTTGATACAAGCAGTGGAACACGAGAGGGAAAGGTACGGCGGGTTTGGGAAACCGAACCGACTCACCTCCGTGCTGTGCGGGCTCGGCTGCTGATTCAGCGGTCAGGGAAGGGCGGCGGACGGCGGGTCACCTTGGTCGGCTCCTGGTTGCCAGGTTGGAGGTCGCTGGGCGTCAGCCTCGTCCAAGGCGGTGATACCGACCATCGTGACACGCCGAGGCTGCCAATGGCCGAGACGGCGAGACCGCGACGGCGACAGGTGGCCTTGGTCCTACAGAACAGCCGAGCACCGGAGCACCGCCGCACCGGAGCCACGACGCGGTGCGATGGCTGGGATGCTGGGCTAGGGGCGCGGGACGACCTCCAGGTGGCTCACCGTGGACGATGGGGCCGCGCGCCGTCCGCCGCGTGCCCCCTGGCGATGACAGCGGGGCTCTGGAGGTCTTCCCGTGCACGAAGGCGGTGACCGGCAGCCGGTGCGAGAGCTGGTGAGAGCGGGCGTTATGGCGAGAACTGCGGGATTCAGAGCGAGGCACAGCGGATCGTGGCCGTCGTGGGCGGGCGTCGGTTCCGCGGGGTGGCAGAGACCGCGTGAGAGATTAGAGCGTGTGGGAGCGATTAGCCGGGCGGTCCCATTGTTTTGCGCTGACGATGCCTTTTGAGTCTTTTTAGGTGCAGAGACTAGAGAAAAAATCAAAAAAAGAAAACTAGACTAGAGAGAGACGGAGGAGGCCGTCCAGCGAATCCTCTGTCGCGGCCGTGGGAAGGAGTGGGCCCCACGGCGCAGCGTCACGAGAGGTGGGTGTGTGTGGGGCCGGGAGGAGCGAGCCGTAATTGCGTAGGCGTGACGACGAATCCGCCACTCCGAACCACCCACCGCATCCGTCCTCCGTCCGTCTGCTCCGGTCGCCTTCCGTCGCCTACCCCCTCCCACTCCCTCCCTCCCTCCCTCCCGTCACGTCCAGCGAGAGGGACAGCTCGCCACCGCCACCGCTGTCGCTGTTGCTCCCTCCTCCCTCCTTCCCCGCGCAATGGCGGCGCCAACATCTCCGCGCTGAGCGAGCGCGAGGCCCCGGGTGTCGACCTCCGAATCCGCGCGACCGTCATCACCGCAGGTGAGCTCGTCATCTCCTTGCTGCTTCTGCTCCTCGCTCTCCGCCCGGCGGCCAGGGGTGTGCGTTGGTGCCGATGCTCGTGTTCTCAAGCAATCCCCGCAGCAGTAGTGAAATGCGGCCGGGTTCCATGTCGATTTAGGCGCTCCAGCTTGCTCATCTGCTTTGCTTTACGGAGTACCTGTGCTCATCAGTAGCGAATTATCTATCCTTCCTTCGAATTCCGACCTCCTCGGGCGCGCAGTGCGCTCCTGCCGTCCTGCGTGCTTGCGTTACCATTTTCAGCGCTGCTTGGCGTGCGTGCGTTCTCTGCTAGTGGGCTCCAGGGGGCCGCCGGGCCGCCATTCCTGTTCCGAATTCGCAGGTGCCGACGACGTGTGGCCGAGCAGCCGAGCCGCACTGTCTGGCGGGGCGGCGGCGGCGGCGCGACCCCCATGCCCTCGTCCAAGCCGAGGCCGAGCGGGGCCGTCCCGACGGCGGACGGCCTACTCAGCGGCGGCTCAGATCCACACGGCGCACGGCGAGGGCTCATCTCTCTGACTCTCTCCCTCAGATCCGGCCAAATTGGAACCCGTACCAACGGCTAACGGGGAAGAGGAATGAGACGACAGACCTTCATTCCAGTGGCTGATTGCTCCGGGCGGGGTCGGGAAGGGCTTAGTAGTGAATCACAGTATCAACCCCACTTGTGGGGAATGGCAGCCGCTTCTGCTGAACATAAGACAGCGTCGATGGTGCTAAAATTAGGGTGCTTACTTTCACACATGCGTAAATGCTTTGTGACCATAGGTTGTGTTTGCTGTTTCAAGCCCTCGCTACAGCGTTGTTCCTCGTCCATTATGTTTAATTTAATTTAATTTAATTTTAAACCGCTTCATTTATCCATTAGGCTACCAGCGAGCATATTTTGATGGTAACCGATGGCATGCCTGTAATTTTAAAATGTGAACTCATTGCCTGATTTGTTCACCAGGCCATCAAGTGGGCTGATGTAGGTTAACTATGTCGTTCGTTCCAATTTAGCTCATGTCGTATGTGGGCAGTGTATGCTTTTTCTCAACTTATGTGTCCGTACTTGCAATGCAGTTGAAGACGAGGCAACTTTTCTCTACTTAAGGAAGAAATGGCCCATGTTTCGTTCAAAAGCAGAGATGTGGACAGCGGTATGTCCCGATGGTCCGAGTATCTAAGTGTTGAAGAACCAATTCCTTCGGCATTGGCAACCTGGAGGAACATGGGTGTTGATGGGCCGCAAGGCTCCTCTGCCGGTAGCCACAAACATCTTCAGATGGAGCCGGTGGTTCAGCTGTCAAAAGTTGCGGAAGGCTTGCTGGCCAAAATGTACCGGCTGAACAGCATCCTGGACTATCCAGACCCAAACACTCACACATTCTCAGATTCATTTTGGAAAGCTGGCGTCTTTCCGAATTTCCCAAAGATTTGCATCACTCTGTCAAAAAAGTTTCCTGAGCATCCAAACAAGCTGCAGCTGGAAAGGGTAAGGATTCAGTGTTCTTTAGCTGTTGACAGCTCTTCGAGCTCCCTTCCTAGAGTTCATTTAGTTTAATATAGTGGCAACTGACTGATGAGTCAATCACTCTGATGCTTTGCAGGTAGATAAGTTTGCTCTTGATGCTTTAAATGAGAATGCTGAAGGTTACATGCACAACCTTGAGCAGTGGATCCTGGTACGTAATATTTGTGATTTCACCTGATTCATTTTCCAAACTTGGGTTCATCAGATATGGTATCTGTGAAGGCTGCACATTGTAGCATGGTCAGCCTTTTTTGGTAGCATAACTTTTGCTGTCCCTAAATCTGCATGAGTATCCAGCTTACTATATGAACCAGAAAAAAATACGAAAGGCTTGTTAGAATGTGTGCCAACAATTGGTACCGTAGGTCCGTAGCTGGAATGATGCGCTGCCCTTAACTAACTGTTGTCTTTTTATGCCATAAGCGTGTATTTAGAAATTACTGACTTATTAAGTTAATTACCTTCATTCCCATTGATGATGTTTTTCTTTCTCCTCATTTTGCTGATTTCCTTCCAAATTTCATCCCATCAGTTGCTTCTTGATTTGCTGGCATTTCGTGAACAAGCTTTGCGACTTATTTTGGATTTGAGCAGCACGGTCATAACATTGCTGGTAAGAAATCTCTTGGTCTTGATTGAAATAACCTGTCGTTATTGTCTACATAATCCATTATGTTTGCATTGTTTTCACAGCCACACCAGAACTCTTTAATTCTTCATGCTTTTATGGATCTGTTCTGTTCATTTGTCCGAGTGAATCTTTTCTCTGACAAGGTAACTATGTTCTTGATTTCATTATATTTGAAATATATTACTACTCTAAATAGTAGTTTTTCATCTTTTACCAAAATAATGTCCTACCTGAACTTCTGTTTGCAGATGCCAAGAAAGATGATACTCCAGGTTTACAACATCTTGCACGTAATGCTAAAGGGTGGTCGTGATTGTGAGTTTTACCACCGGTATGGGCATTACCTTTGGAAAATGAAAGCTGCTGCCACCTTTTAAAGCCTTTTTCAACACTACGATTATATTGTTCATCCATTTTTAGAATTTTATGAATTTAAACACCGTCATTGTTGCATGCTTTCAATGTATTATTGTTTACATCTATAGTGGTACCACAAACTGTAGCCTGTGCACTTACTGTTCTCGCCGGTCATAAAAAAAATGCCATTTTGGACAAGATTTAGCTAAACCTTATATATGTTACGAATATAGGAAGACACAACTGAATTGATACTATTGAGGCCCAAAGGGGGACAATATATAGAGTACAAGAGAGACTCAGGGAAAACCCAAAACTAGGAGATCACACTAATGCCCTCTGACTATTATACCTTAACAATATAAACTACAAACATCGATAGGGTTCTTATCCCATTTTATTATCTTGTTAATAATACGATGCGCAGCTCCCTGTGCTTTCAAGAAACAAAATAACTACAAACATCAATAACTTTTAATTGTTTAGTTTGAAAACATTTGAGTTATATGTGTAGAATGTCTTGAAAAAAAAACCTGCAGCATCTCATAAATCTGAAGGATTTTAAGGATATACTCTAGAAGAAATTAGTGGTCAAAGGTCTGCATCAAAGACCGTGCAAAGTCAAAAATCAAGTATTTTTGACCAGAGGGACTATTGAACAGCATCCCTGTGATGTTCTTTTTGTGTCATGAATGGTTTATTGTTACCTTATCATTTTTTTGGTTGTCCAGTGTACTGTAGATTCTTCTTCACTGACTATTGTTTATATATACACACAGATTGGTTCAATTTGTGGATTCTTATGATCCACCTATCAAGGGGTTGCACGAAGATCTTAATTTTGTGAGCCCAAGAATTGGAGAGGTGGTACTCATGTCATTCTCCATTGCAGTAGAAATAACTAGGAATTAAGCTTCATATGCTATTTGAGTGTTCAACTCCTAAATGTGTTACATGCTAGGCTACTTCCTCCCATCATAGTACTATGATCATGAAATAGGCTGCAGAAAAAGCTTCTTGGGGTCAGTTTTGCAAACTTGCATTAGCATTGAGTATATTTGGAGTGCCAATTATTTTTCTTACACTCTGTTGCTTGACTTGTTTTGTGATTTTTTTCCCATTTGTTTTACTTGTCGTTCTTATTGCCAAGATTTTTTCCTTCTGTATTTAACATCCTATCTCTGCTGTTATATTTATTATAAAAGATGAGATTCGAGTATGTTCTATGGATTTTGCGAGCACTTGATGTGGCATTGAGGATCTTCTGTAGCAGAGATTGTCTACACATCTTTATTCACAGGGTGTATGATATTAAGATCAATGCTTCGTGCAATGAATTTATAAATTGGAATACACTATACATCAGCAGTTAAACACTTTTGCAACCACATGCATTTTGTTAGTACCTTTACAGCATCTGTTTTAGATTTTCTATCTAAATTGTTTTTTGGTGGGCTGTAATGTTTCATTCCTCAGGTCCTGGAAGCTGTTGGCCCAATTATCTTTCTTTCAACTGATACAAAGAAGTTAAGGAACGAAGGTTTCCTCAGTCCATTTCATCCACGTTATCCAGACATCCTAACAAATTCTGCCCATCCAATGGTTAGTACTTTCACTGTTAGAGATGATAAATCCTGAAATTATGAATGCCTGTTCATTTTCTGCCAATATCATGATAAACATGTCTTATAATTTACTAATTTAGAGATTTAATGTGATTCTGTTTTCTTATAGAGGGCCCAAGACTTGGCTAATGTCACATCATACCGTGAGTGGGTTCTTCTTGGATATCTTGTTTGTCCTGATGAACTACTTAGGGTGACCAGTATAGATGTTGCCATGGTATGCCCTATGTCTTTTTTTTTGTTAGTTTCGTACTCTCTTTTCCTGTATAGTTAATAATTATATATGGTGTATATAATGGTTTTAATGAGCACTTTACATTTACATCCACCAACATAGTGGTACATACATCTTGTTTTCTCAATTCATTTTATCATAAGAAGTCTTTTTTAATCATAATCTCTCCTTACATTGCAAGAGAAGGTTACAAGACAGCTACTAGCAGTAGGATTACAACTACAGGTGGGGGGGTGTTCAAGAACAGGAAGGAACAAACTGCTAGCCTAGCACGGACACGGATATTAACTTGCTTTGTTTGAACTGATGAGCTACTACCTAGGCGGGAAAACTTAGCATACACCCAGCAGGGGAAAAAGGGGGGTAGAGAGAGAGACAGATGGATCTCTCTGGGCTTAAATCATGCAGCATGTCGAGCAAATCTGAGGCTTGCAACACCAGCGACAGTCTCCTCTCACCGCCTTCGTCTGGTGCGGTGCTAGGTGGATGTGAAGTCAGGCGTACACGACGCCGGAAGAGAGCGCCATGAGCAGGATGGCTGCGCGCTCCTCCTCGGCGAGGCGTCGCCTCCGGCGCATCCGCCGCCGCCGCTGCTTGAGCACCACCTCCTTGCTGAGCCCCACGGCGTGGAGCTCCATAGTGATCTCATCCACCTCCTCCCTCTCCCTCTCCCTCTCCCGCTTGGATGCCGCGGTGGCAGCGGCGGCTGCAGTGGCCTTTTTCTTCCGCCGCCGCCGCCGCTGCTCGTTGCTGCCGCTGGCCTTGCTGCTGGAGTCCAGGCCCATCGGCTCCTGTTTCTTCCGGTACCGGATCCCGCATGCATTGCACAGCGACATGGGTCCGCAGGGTCCCCAACGCCAGAGCGGGGTCTTGGTGATGTGGCACTCAGTGCAGGCCTTGGTCTCGCCAGAGGCTGGCGGGTGCTCTTCCGGATCCAGCGCCCCGCTCCCCTTCTCGATGGAGGAGTCCATATCTGCTGACAGGACCAGCGGATCTACCACCGCGGAACCACTCCCTTCCTCCTCCGTCTCCAGCCTTGCGGAGTCCCTGGCCGAGCCCTCTGGCGCCCGCCACCACTCCCCCTGCGCGGATCGGGAGCTCGATCCGCGGCGGACACCCATGCTGCGTGGATCTGGCCGCTGGACGTTGCGGCGGCGGTGGAGCGAGCGGAGAGAGAAGGTACTAGGGGTTAGGAGTGGGAGAAACGTTGAGTGGAGGGAACTGAGGCGTGCGATTTGTTGTGCGGTGCGGGGTGGGGTATGGTGGACTATAAGAAGTCTTATGTTGGTATCTGTTAAGTCTAGATTTGGTGATGTGGCGGCTTTTTAAAAGCATTTATTTATTTCTAATTTTAGATGGATTTGGTTGAAAGCATCTTTCACGAATCAATTACAAGAAGGCCGCCTTACAAGAAACTGTACTATCAAAACTAGATTCCTCTGTGCAACCAACATATCATTTGTGATTAGCCTTGATGTGTTTCTTCTTGGTCACTTTCAGGTTGTTCTGAAAGAGAACTTAATACTTCCTCTGTTCAGAGATGAGGTAAAATTAAAGATAATGTGGTAGCATAATTAATTTCTTTGGTGTCACTTCTCTAATTTGGTCTTTCATTTGTTCATGTAGTACATCTTACTTCATGAAAATTATCAACTTTTCGTTCTTCCAAAAGTTCTAGAATCAAAGAGAATGGCTAAATCTGGCCGAACTAAGCAAAAGGAAGCTGATCTGGAGTACAATGTTGCAAAGCAGGTTGAGAGAATGTTAACGTATGTCCTGCACAGCCTTTTCATCTATACTTTTTCCTATCTAAAACAGCTTGTAATATGAAGGGTTCTGTTGTTGCACAAGTTTGGGCTATTTACCTTGTTTTTTGAAGTCTTTCTGCATGTTTACATTTTTTTTTCGGATTCGCCACTAGTTCAGATAGCCTATTCTTGGTTGGTTCTTTTGACTTTTAAGTTTTAACTTCATAACTTGGGAACTATTTTACCTAGCATTTTTCCCTTCTGGTGTCTTTCCTTTTTGATTTTATCTACTCGACGTCATTCTTGATATGTTTGTTAATGTGTTGTGTTAACTCTCTACAGGGAAGTGCATGAGCAAGCACTAGTGTCATGTGATGCTATGCATCGTGAAAGGAGAATT
Source organism: Cymbopogon citratus (assembly GCA_031170775.1). Taxonomy (NCBI): domain Eukaryota; kingdom Viridiplantae; phylum Streptophyta; class Magnoliopsida; order Poales; family Poaceae; genus Cymbopogon; species Cymbopogon citratus. Next base: position 10,876 of record DXKC01000600.1, read on the forward strand.
CTTCTTAAGCAGGAAATTGGAAGGATGGTTTTGTTTTTCACAGACCAACCTAGTCTGCTAGCACCTAATATTCAGGTTCGGTGCCAAGTATCACATTTTGTTAACTACTAATCTGTTACCTTTTCTTGATTGTTGAAATGAGACCTCAAAGTTGATGCATTAGATTTTGGCATTTGATATTTTTATGTCATGTCCAATATTAGTCTCTTTGAATGATGCTTGAGCTTCCGTTGAATGTAAAATGTTTATAATTTATAATGTAACAAAAAACTTAATGATAAAGGACAGTGTTATTAAGGCATCGCTTAAGCGCCAAAATGCTGCACACATGACACCCACAGCAGACGACTCGCCTTAGATTCGTATGGTGTCCGCCTTACAGCCGAGGCATCCGAAAAACGGTGCTTTGATGTCTGAACGTGCCAAATTGCTCGTGGCAAGTACCATATGGGTGATCTGTGCAGGAAAAAGGGGGAGATCCATGGAGAAATGGCGGGAATAATCGAGAGTGCGTGGGAGAAATAGAGGGAGGGAGGGAGCTCACCAGCGAGCAGTAGAGGAAGAGGAGGTTGCTTTCTAGATGAAGCCAGCACATGGGCTGCCTGGTGGGCTGGTCCAGCCCACTTCTTACTATCTTCTTTTTCTTTTCTTTTCATCATCTACTGCTCTAAGCTGCTGTCTTTAAGTTTTCCTTAAATTCGTAAGGTATCGCCTCGCCTTACACTTTAGTCGCTTATAGACGTAAGGCAGTAGCCGGTCACCACGCCTCACCTTACTGCCTTGATAACCATGATAAAAGATGTACCCTACCATACATTTCTACCATTTATTCTGGGATGTTGGACATATTAGACATCTTTTTTTTTTTCATTTACACTTGTAGACAATTCAACTTTTATGTAAGGCAACTTATTTATAAATAATATCCTTTTTAGGGAAAACACTAGTATATTGCGCTATATATTTGTATTATTAATATAATAGTGAAAATAGAGGTTAATTCACAAGAAAGAGAAAATAAACGCAGGATTAATTTGGATTTACTAGCTACTGATGGATTCCAGAGAATATTTCTCTGTGCACTAAGGTAACCTGGTAGATTCGATGAGACTTGAGTAGTCTTTATATACTTTCAAAGATCTTCATGATTTCATATCGAGGGAAGCATCTAAGATCATGTTATTCCACACTTGATGTATATAATGTCGGCACATTGTGCAGATGGTCTTCTCTGCTCTTGCTTTGTCTCAATGCGAGGTGATTTGGTACTTCCAACATGTGGGGGTTGCAGCATCAAAATCTACTCGAGTGAAAACTGTTGACATTGTGAGTTACTCTGATGTTAATTTTTCCTTGGATTCAATAAATCGTGTTCCAGTATCCTATTGCTTTCTAAAAGCAGAGGTTTCTCCTCATGTCAAAAAAAAAAAAAAATTGTTGTTCCCTTCCATACTAATTGTTGACTGAATTTTCAGGATGCAACAGACCCAACTATTGGTTTCTTACTAGATGGAATAGGCAAACTTTGTTGCCTGGTTCGTAAATACATAGCAGGTTCTTCCAAACCTGTTGCCTTATTTGAGTGTTTCTTTTAATATTTTTCCTTGTCTAGTCGTAACTGTGCCTTATAGGGATTGTGAGTAAAATACTTTATTATGATGTTGAGGTCAGAACAGGTGACGCTGGCATGCCCATTCTTGGTAGTCCATTCTGGGCTAGTTAGTGTTTGCTTAGTTCATGTTGCAAGCACTATCTTCTTAGAATATAGCGTATTAGATTCAACTGGTAGGATGAATTATGTAAAATTTTAAGATTATTAGTTTTCAGTGCTGAATTTATGTACTGATGCACATCTTTATGTTGGGAAAATAAAGTATTATGCAAAAAAAAACCTTAAGTTTGTCCTAATGTCCTAAAGTAGCAGTGTTGAAAAATTTCCATTTTTATCAAATGATACCTTTTCCTCTTTGCAGCAATAAAAGGTTATGCATTATCATATTTGTCATCCAGTGCTGGAAGAATACGGTTCTTACTTGGTACTCCAGGAATGGTTGCTCTTGACCTAGATGCAACACTGAAGGGCCTTTTTCAGCAAGTCCTCCATTGTCTGGAGAACATTCCAAAACCCCAGGGGGAAAGTGTTCCTGCCATTACCGCTGACTTGACTGTAAGTTAACAACCTAATATCATATACAGATTTACTCAATGACCTATGAAGATATACCTCAATACCTAATTTTCCTACAACTTCTGCACTCTTGTTAATACGATTTCCTATGCCCAATAATAGGTAGATTGATGCAAAGGTTTTCTTGTTGATCCACACAACATTATACAATTTCAGTTCAAGTTTATTATGCATAATTTCCAGCACTCATGCTTTCCCTCTCAAAACTATTTCATTTGAGCAGTAGCACATGTTTTAAGTCTACATGTAGATATATACAGTTCTAATATTTATCAAGATTCTGGATTGTAAGGTAGTTTTGAATACTTTTCAATGCTGTTGTTGAACAATTTATTGAGTTGTATGCACCGACCAGTTCAACCCAAAAGCTTAAGTTGATGGGGAGAGGTGAGCAATTCACATATATTCCAGGAGAGGTGGGCAATTTACTTATACTCCAACACATTAACTTCTAGATATTGATGAGAATATATTTGCTTTACCAACAGAGCTATTTTTTGCTGATAAAAAGTGCTCACTTTGCTTCTCCTCAAACTCATTATCTATGAATTGTGCTCTATTGAACGTTACCTGAACCCTTTTCTATATGTTGACAATTTTATGATCTTTAATCATTTTGAAGGTTGTTACTAAACACCATATTCTATTGCTTGTTGAAACTTGAAAGTTCACACCTTGATTTAGGTTTTCTTTTACATTGCTGATTGCATTAGCCAGCGAAAAGTATGTCACCAACCGTGTATCTAATTCTATATGCTTAGTATTCCATTGAAGTTTACCTTTTGAACTTTCAACCTGATATTGATGCTTCAAACCTGATATTGATGCTGCAGGATTTGCGCAAGCACTGGCTCTCCATTTTGATGATAGTTACGTCTTCACGATCCTCGATAAACATTAAGCACTTGGAGAAGGCTACTGTGTCTACTGGGAAGGAAGGTTTGGTGTCAGAAGGCAATGCTGCATATAATTGGTCAAGGTGATTGGAAAGATCTGCTTTAATATGAGTTAGCTAGATTTTTATCTTTTTTGCCAGCCAATATTTTCCTGAAAGGGACATGATTTGGAAAATTCTATCCTATGTGTCAATGGCATGTGGCCCTAGGCCCAAGCATGTGATGGTAATTCCCCATTATGTGTCTTTGATGTGGTTAGTGTGGTATTGAGTTACTCGAGCTTCTGTAAGGTGCTGCATAATTGGGCCAACATAAATAAATAATCCTATTTAATGCTCCTAAAATTACACCTTGTTTATACCATCTTTATGTCATTTAACTGCATTCCCTTGTCCCTATATTTTACACTACTACAAATATAGTTGGTAAAGTAGAATAACTAAAGTAGTTGTTTATCGTGCATCTATCTGCATAGTTCTTGTTCTCTGTTATTGTGTTTTTGGCAAGAACTCAAATACTTGAATTTGAATTGAAATTCTTTTAGAAGCATTTGAATCTCACTAGCGTTAACATGCCCTGCAGATGTGTGGATGAACTTGAGAGCCAACTCTCCAAACATGGAAGCCTTAAAAAACTCTACTTTTATCATCAGCATCTTACCACAGTAAGTTTATATTGCGGTGTGATTCGCATAGTACTTTAAATCTTTTATAGTAAACTGACTTTTAGGCTGATAATAAGTCCTTTTTATTGGCTGGGACCCACAGGTCTTCAGAAATACAATGTTTGGCCCGGAAGGTCGTCCACAGCATTGTTGTGCTTGGCTTGGAGCTGCTTGCAGTTTTCCAGAATGTGCTTCTGCAATTATTCCTGAAGAGGTGGATATTTTGAATTCACTATATGATTTCAGTTTGAGCATTATGTTGATGCTTATAGCATCCTGAAGATGTGCTCTGCAACATGGCTGGCTTTGAGGATTAGTAAAATATTATAAGGAGACACATATGCTATTGAATTTTGCTTGGCAAGATGGACATTTGCTATGCTTGATCTGTTGAGAAAGAAGCAAGCCAGCCTCCTATGCCTTGGGATGTGAAGGCTTTGAACTGCCATTGACATAATAATCCTATATGCTCCAACTCTTATTATGACATAACAATATGTCCCCAATCTGTTACTGAGATTTGGCATATTAATTAGTGAATCTTTCTTTGTTTGCAATGTAGGTTAACAAAATTGGCAGAGATTCTATCTCTTATGTGGAGTCCCTTATTGAGTCTATCATGGGTGGGTTGGAAGGTTTGATAAATATTCTAGATTCAGAAGGTGGATTTGGCTCATTAGAGATGCAGGTAGATAACTTCTGAGTTTATATTTATGACTTTTGGCTTATAGGTTATATCTTTTAAGTCTCACTTCTAAAATCTTGCCAGCTTTCCCCAGAGCAAGCAGCTCTTCGCTTAAATAACACAACAAGAGCAAAAGGTGTTTCAAGCTTGTTAACTCCAGGATACGAGAGCTATCCTGATAATAGTTCATCAATTAAGATGTTAGTCAATTTGTTACTTCACACCACTGTTTAAATATTGCAAATCATTCTATTGACTTCAGTATAATTATTTATGCCTCAAAACAGGCTGGAAGCTGCTATGCAAAGGCTGACAAGTTTGTGTTCTGTTCTAAATGACATGGAGCCTATTTGTGTTCTCAACCATGTTTTTGTTCTACGTGAGGTATGCACAAATTTTATGTTCATTGGGAGGAAGTAAATATGCATGTTTGGGAACCTTACAATATGTTAGGTTCTTAGGATAACAAATAATATGGCATAATAAGATGTTTGGTGGTTCATGGCTATTAAGCTGGTGGATAATATCCTTATTTTTCATGTTAAGGTAGTAATCTTATGACAAAAGGGTTCTAAAAAGAATGATGCAAGGAATTATGTTTTTTCAGAGGAAATTACTGCTTATGTTTATTCCTTAAACTGGCATGCTCCTTGTTTGACTTATACTTTTTTAGATATAGGAAGCTTTTATTGGTATCAAGAAAATTACATTGAGTAGTTTGACTTAACTAGATTCTGTTAATTTCACAGTACATGAGAGACTGCATCGTAGGAAATTTCAGGAGAAGATTTCATAGTATGATTAGAACTGAGAACTGCATTCAGCGACCATCAATCATAGAATCTCTTCTAAGAAGACATCTGGGCATCATCCATCTAGCAGAACAGCATATTAGTATGGACCTTACTGAAGGCATACGTGAAGTGCTGCTAGCAGAGAGCTATACTGGTCCATTTCCCAATCTGCAAATGTTTGAGACTCCAGTGGGAACGCAAGGAGGGGGATCTGCTGTTGAGATGATATGCAATTGGTATATTGAGAACGTAGTAAAGGATGCTTCTCGTATTGGAATTGCTTTTGATGCAATCCAAAATTGCTTCAGGAGCTCACAGCCTATTGGTAGTGGATGTTTAGCTGAAGCATTTACAGATAAAAGAGAACTTAAATCACTTGTTCGTCTTTTTGGTGGCTATGGAATAGATAAAATGGATAAGATGCTGAGGGAGCATACGTCTGCTCTTTTAAATTGTATTGATTCAGCATTGAGGTCAAATCGTGATGCCTTAGAGGGCCTAGCTGGAAGTGTAAATTCTGGTGATAGGATTGAAAGGGATGCGAATCTGAAGCAAATTATTGATCTTGAAACATTGGCTGACCTCTGTATTCAAGCAGGGCAGGCAATAACTTTCCGTCGACTGTTGGTTGAGGCTGTTGGAGCAGTCCTTGAAGAGAAAGTACCTCTCATATATTCTCTGCTTAAAGGATTAGCCTTGCAGTTACCAGACGAGGTACCTGATAAAAATGAGATAATTAGATTGAGAAAGGTTGCAAGCAGTGTTGGTGTTGGTGACAAACATGATGCTGAGTGGGTACACTCAATTCTGGCAGAAGCTGATGCAGCTAATGATAATTCTTGGATCCTACTTCCATACCTTTGTGCTGCATTTATGGTGTCCAACATTTGGAATGGTGCTGTTTATGATGTCAGTATAGGAGGATTCAATAACAATTTACACTGCCTAGCAAGGTAAGGACTTGTTTCCTATAATAAGGTTTGACTGGTGCAAGTCTATGTTTGATGTCAACATTTGTTAGTCACTGGTATCCATGATAGACAGAGCCTAAAATCTTTTGATTGTAGCTATTATATTGACCATTGATTTCCTAAAATCCTTTCCTAGTGTTCTCATACTTTTTTTAAGAAAAGTTTCTATTACACATAGTTGATGGATAAAAAGGATACTATTGGGAATAACAGAATCGAATCCACCTCTTATATTTGTGCAGGTGTGTAAGTGCTGTGATTGGGGGAAGCGAATACACCAGGGTCGAAAGGGAGCAGCGAATAAATTCTCTTTCAAATGGGCATACAGATGATCTGCAAGAGGCTGAGCTACCAAGCCGTGTCTCAGCAGAAGCAAATATTAAATCTTCTATGCAGGTCTACGTCAAATTGTCTGCAGGGATCGTCCTGGACTCATGGAACGACACTAGCAGGTACTGGATTGGCCTGGTGCACATTGAAGTTTTTTGGCTTTTGGTTGGCAAGGTTTTTATAGTTTCTTTGCTGGCTTTTACATGACACTAAATGCAGGCCGCACATTGTTCCAAAGCTTATATTCCTGGATCAACT